>JAKOGI010002878.1:0-32500 GCA_029747015.1 Carnegiea gigantea
TATATATGTATACATATATATATATATATATCTATATATATTTATGCATATATTTATATGTATCTATATATATATATATATATATATATATATATATATATATATATATATATATCATATATATCTATATATATATATATATATATATATATATATATATATATATATATATATATATGAGATTTAAGTGTTAATAATGTGGCTTAAACCTATGATTCTGATGCCCGGATCTGGTCGGAGGACATGCCAACGTGAATGATGTACCTGGTCTCAGTTGATATGTGTAATTTTTTGGATAAGAATCTAATATAAACTCACCCTCTTTTTTTTGTGGGTATATAGCACAAGCCAAGGCACAAGAATATAGTACACACCTTGCCGCATAGGACACTAGTGAAGAAAAAAGAACTAATAAAAATAAACCAAGATGCTGCATCAAAAAAACCTCCAAATCCACAAGTTAAGGCTGAAATCAAGCCTATTACATACGATTCATCAAAGATATTAGAAGTTTAAAGCTCGTATTTGCTCAAAAATGAGCTCCCAATAAGTACAAAATGGTTTTAAATTTTGAAATAAATAAAATTTTCTTCAATAGTTTTTGATTTTGTATACAATATGCAACAAATTAGGACTCATTAATAACAAAATAAAAAGTGACGAGCACAACAACAAGAAGAAGAGGCAACTTGAAGATCAACAAGCAAGATCGCCTTCAAACAAGTACCTCATGCGTGGACACCAAGAACTTTAATAATTTAGTGTTAGATGTAATGTTTTGCAAGATGTAATGTTGTTTCCTTGATTGCTGTAGCTTAAAGTAAAGTTTAGCGTAATATCATCATTTAGAAACAGTTTCAATGTTGTTTTTAGTTGGTTCATGTTGTTGTACTTGAAATTCATAACATTATGCTATTTTAGTGTACAACTTATGCATTTTGGTGTTGTTTGGACATAGGTAGTGTTATGTGCACTTGATTGGTGTTATTTTAGTTGAAATTGAGTCTAGTAAAGTTGAGCATAATACCATGGTTTAGTTTAGTAATTAAAGAAATTCAATGGTTTTTAGAAACAGTTTTAGTGTTCAAAAAATTAATTGGCGTTATTTTAGTGGAAATCAAGGACAATCTGGCACTTTAGGGCACAGCTGGGGGAATTTTGGTGTTGATTGGACGTAGTATAGTGTTCTTAGCTTGACTTTTGTAGTTTGAGGTCAGTTTGAGCACAATATAACACTTTGGTGTAGCATTTCAAAACATTTAGTGTTATTTAGAATCCTATTTAGTGTTACACACTTGATAGGAATTGTTTGAATTAAAATTAACACAATATTACGTGTTTAGTTGGCAAAAATCACAATGAAGTTGTTATATTCATGTTAACCTGAATCACCATATTTGACCATCTTTTAAAGGCTGTTGATCAATTGTTTTAGACAGGGATAGCACTTGTTTTAAGTTTAAAGGTTTAACATTCAGCTTTAAGTAATTTAATGTTGTTTAGCATAAGGTTTAGCGTTGTCTAGTAGAGAGTTTGGTATTTTCATTAATTAAGGATATTTCAGGTCATGTGCAATGTTTTAGCTTAGTGTTCTTCAATATTCAATTTAGTATTGTTTAGTTATAAATTTGGTGTTGTTTAACATAATCTGGAGTTCTTGAATACACTGTTAAGTGTAGTTTAGTGCACAATAGTTGTGCATTTGTTCATAATAACAAAAGAATACATTAGTATTCTTTGTACATACACACTGTATTTTTCATTACTTAATGTAACATTGTTGTTCATAGGTCAAGGCCTGAAGAAAATGAAATAGATCCTGACAAAATAATTGAAATTGTTGTAGTTGATCTAAATGAAAGTGCCATGTACTAAAAAAAGCCTTCCTTGCAGGTATAAAATTTGCCATATTCAAAAGCTTAAAGTTATCACCTTACACATATACTTGCCATATTCAAAGATACTTATCTAACATAAACCTTGTGCAGTTCCGAGAGCAAGGGAGATGACTATGTTACAGGATAAGAAAAGCAGAAAGCATTTAAGCACATTGCCTATAGAAGGAGGAAGAAGGCACCTTTAAGCCCAAGAAGGTCATCAAGAGCTCACAAAACTACAACACTGTATAATGAAGCAACAGCTAGTCAAGATACACAAGGGGACACAAGATAAGTAAAGTAAAAGAGTACCTTTGAGCTATGAAACAACCCTCTAAATCCTTCTAACACAGGTTTGGCAGCAAGAAGATTGCGAAGGGGGGCACCCATCTAGTTAAAAGGGATAAAGGGTAATATACATAAGCTCCAATTTGTGCAGACCAACATTCTAATCATGAAAAGGAGACATAAACCAAAGAAGATGCCCGTAGAATGCAAGCCTCTATTACAAAACCTTCTAACGCAGATCTAACACCAAGAAGATCACCCAAAGGTCACAAAAATATTACAATCTCCCCAAGGTATTGAGCTATCAAAAGTCAACATAAGAATATAGAGGAAGAATCAAAGCCAGAACCATATCATGAGGACGAATCAAATCATGAGAAACACAGCCAGAGGAGAAAAGATCAAGAAGACAACACCAAAATGCTCAATAATAGTGAAAGGTAGGGAAGTGTTAGGAGGTCTCCAAGATTCCTAATTACAAGCGGTGAAGAGAAGAAGCAGGTGAAAGTGAATATGAGGAAAAAAAGGAAACAGACATCAGAAAAGGAAGAATATATAGAACCAAGACTAGCAAAGGCAAAGAAAGCTATTAAAGCAACAAAGCCAAAGGAGAAAAAAACAAAAAAGTGAGAAGAAAAAAGCACAAAATGAGAAAATTTATGAAAGCCTTTTGCTACAAGAATGCCTTATGCTGGATTTTCATATATGCGTGAAAGATTTAATGATGCTCAAAAGGAAGCCATAAGAAATAAGGGATTTGGAAGTTTTTTGCATTTTAAAATTTCAAAAACACACGGCAAATTTGTTGCGTGCTTGCTGGACATATTTGATCCATATGCAGTTCGATTATACTTGCCTGAAAAGAAAGAGATTTTCATAACTGCAATGGATGTGCATTTGACCTTTGCATTACCAGTTAGGGGCCGTAATGTAGTTGAAGTTGGAAACAACTATAATGATGAAGACTTTGAATTGCTTTTACATGACCTTAGGACATATTGGAATTTACAGGTAGGGACGCCTTTGCTTTCTGAAATGTCAGACTTCATTCTGGAACAACTAGATAGGAGTGACCGATTCAAGAGGAATTTCATTATCTATATAGTGGCGATGGTCTTCCATGTTCATCAAAAAACTATTCTTCTATCATGGTTCTGAAGAACCTACTCAATCTTGAGGAAATGTCCTTATCCAATTAGTCCCAGCACATGTTGGATTGCTTAGTTAAAGCTACAAGGAAGAAGATAGAAGACTATTGCCAATTTTTTGAAGGTCCAATAATATTTTTGAAGGTAAGTCAACTACATGTCATCTTCAAATTACCCTTACTAATTTAGTTACATTTGTTTTATGAAATTATATTAATGTTCCCTAAAGTGATAACTAAAAAACATAAAAATTTACCAAATAAACACCAACAGCATTGGTGCATAATAAAAAAGTGTTTAGTGCATAATGTGTGTGTGTGTGTGTGTGTGTGTGCGTGTACAAACATACATACATACATATATATACATACATACATACATATATATATATATATATAGATATATATATATATATATATATATATATACATGCATACATACATAGATATATATATATAATATATATAGAGATATATATATATATATAATATATATAGATATATTATATATCATATATATATTATATATATATATATATATATACATATATACATACATACATACATCATATATATATATATTATATATATATATATATATTATATATATGTATATAACACCCCCCTCATACACACACACACATGCACGCACACACACCCACACACACACACACACCACATAATATATATATATATTAATATATATATATATATATATATATCTATATATATATATATATATATATTATATATATATTATATATATATATAATATATAGAATGCAACAATGTTTACTATATAATGAACATTAAAAATATTTAAGTATATTACAACAATATTTAGTGTATAATACAAACATTATTCAGTGTACAATATAAGGGTGTTTAGTGTATGTATGCCTCCTTGTTTAGTTTGCATTGAACCCATTTAGGTTTGGCCTCAAGGAATGATAAAACAAAAGAAGCAGAATAGATTCATTCCAGTTCTACTAGACATCACTCCTGTCTAGTTTGTTCTCTTTACATTTGGTATCTTTGACTATTACTCAATTTCTTTATTTTATCAGATGTTGTACTTAGACAAGGTAGTCTTCAGTAATAAAACAATGGTTGAAAAATTTTTCCCCACTATTACTAGATAGACCAAACAGAAAGCAAAAAAGGATTGATGAGGAGGACAAGACTATTAGCTTTAGGAAGGGCTGCATTGATCCACCATTGACAGTCCGACTCTCAATGTGTACCAACAGATGTAGATATTATCAAAAGAAGAGCAACTCTATCCTATCACGCAACCCGAGCATGCCAAACAAGTTTTTTCTTTTTTAATTTGAGGTCAGAAGAATTTTTTTATAACGAGTACTTCTAAAATGTGTTGGTTTTTAGTTTAAACTTTAAGATTACAATAAATGAGTGTAGCAAGATTTGGAAGGGATAGATAACAAAGAAACTGCATACATTCTTGCATCAAATTTTGGAATTACAAGGGCTGCATGTTGGAAAAATATTGGAACAACAAGATATTCCACAAAGTTCACAAGCTGGCTATCAATATGTTACCAGGATTTTATGCAACAAACTTAGGGCATTCTTTCCACATGCATCTAATAATAAGGATTAGCCGAAGGATAATGATTCTATGCTAATAGAAGATGAAATTCCTTCATCTAGCTAAGATCACGAATATTGGAGCAAAGTCACTGAAGTGATGATAGAATTTGAGAAAGAAACACAAAAGGAAATAGGGGAACCACTTAAGAAGACGAAAGCAAAAGATCCAATAATGCCTAATTTCATATTGATTCCTGATTCTTAAAGTCTAATGGTTGACTCAACAACAATCAATCAAGTAAAGTATGCCAAAGATGTGGTGATAATGATCATGATGTGCACAAAGTGAGTGCAATACACCAAAACAGGATGTGAAAGGCAACCTTAAGTGTGCTACTGCCCAAAAAGGACCTGAAATCAAGAAGAGGAGCAGTAGAAAAGCAAAGCAATTGTCTCTATGCTTTTGTTCACCTTTTCCTCAACGAATGACTAGTATGTCCACTTATTTTTCAAAGAAAAAGGGGTTCCTGCTAATTATCTATTTTTGCATTCAAAAATTTTAAGTCAACTGTATGAATTCCTTCTATATTGAATATCAAAAAGGTAGCAATATGCACTGTTTATAATTCATTTATTCCTTTCTCTGAAATGGATGACATACACACACCAAACATGAACCTGTGAGATAACAAACAATACCTTAACACACACTAACTTGTACACTGTCATGAATAAACATTTATGCCTTTCTCTGATTTTCTATTATCACTGATTTATGTACTGATTATGAGATTTTTTTTAATCTTAAATTTTAGTGAACCGAGGTTTGATGCTTGAGGGTACGTAGGCAATAGATTTGATTTCTCTCTTGAGCCTGTACATCTTCTTAGCTGAATTATTATATCTATCTGGTGCGCCATCTTGAACAACCAAGAAATCCACAAAAATCCCTCTCATTTGTGTCTTGGTTTTGCATTCCAATTGATGCATCCATACGTATTTGCTTCAGTTATTATTAAATAAAGATAAATTTCTAAAGTGTTTAGTTTGGGATATTAACATGTACATTTGCTAGCTTTGCATCTTGCAAGTAGCTCCATAACCTTCCCAAAAACCCAAAAACTCGACGATACTTGTCATTCAAGAAACTTTTGGATATAGAGTTGAAGAGATGCGAGTGAGTAGATATACAAAAAATAAACTTTATAAGTGTCTATATAATAAACAATAAACTTTGTAAGTGTCTATATAAGTCTCTTTCCTATTTTTGCATTCCAAGTCAGATTACACATTAACAAAGCGCTACTAGCTAATAGATAAACTTCAAATCCAGAGAAATAGACTAAACGTTATACTACACTACACTAAACAAAAACATGTTATACACCAAAGGTTTACTGTTATCTTTGTTGAAGGCAGTGCTAAACATTATTATATTTGACACTAAACAGTGCCCTATCCTACATTGAATTCAGTAGGCAAGTATGCTATTTCATTCTTTTTAATATGAACTCTCTATTTTGATAGGTTATGGCTTCGATATGCTATGAGCGACACTTTTCCTTATATTTCTTTGATATAAGGGATGAAACATATGATATCATCGATAACTTCAACACTGCGAGATCATATGAGTAGAGTTATGGTCCTACCCTTGAAGAAATGGTAAATCTTGATATTGTTTTTCCTCTTCTATAACCACAATTTTTAAAAAAACTTTTAAAATAAGTATTCTAATCACCTTCATCTAGTCATAGCAATATTGTGTGCTCAAATTCTTGGACAAACACAAGCATCCTAAGTTGGAAATAATCCGTGAATTTGAGGCAAAGCGTTTAGAGATGTCATGGAGGACATATACCAATTTTATAGATTGTGGGATCTTTGATGAGGCATACGGAGACACACTTTGGAAAGGGGGAGAAGAGGTGGAAATGTGGATTCAAATCTAGAGATATGAGTCCTTTATAAAGAAAAACTTTTATCTTGTTTTAATATATTTTAAAACACTTTTTCAAGTTTTCATTTCCATTTTTGTAGAAAGCAAAGATTAATGTTCTACAAGTCAAATATTGCCATGAGATCTTCATGAAGAAGGAAAATAAAGAAAGACACGCATTGTTGACGAGATCTTAAGCCTTTTGTGAAGCTAAACTTCGAAATGCAGCTGTTGTGGGTCCTAGTACTTAGATTGATAACAATTGCAATATGAATCCATGATGTACATTTTTGGATAACTATTGTCTAGTATTAGCTTCCATGTTGTATATGACACTTATATTTTGGCTGGTTGTATTAATACTAAGGTTGAGATTGATTCTCACCTGTTTGAGTTTGTATCGCTACAGCGGTTGACTCAGGATTCGCTTAATGAGAACATAGCATGAGGTACTTTTGGGATACAACTATTGTCATGTGTAGCATATTACACTAATCAGTGCCTATTGCACACTGAACACTAACCCATCCTACACTAAACTTATTGTACAAGTACAAGACTATGTAATGTAAACTCTTATTAACATAAAACAACTCATTTGATTTTACAATTTTAATGTTGAAAACTTTAAAAGCATGTTGTTGTCTACACATTAAAAATATAATAGTTATCCTTCTAACACTAAATATAACTATTTTGAACACTTAACCATGACTTATCATACACTTTTTTGTAGTAATCATCACATAAAACACTTACACTAATTCAGTGCCTCAGTCCAACATTAAATGAAATTCTATTTAACAGAACTTTGTACTAAACTTTACTTTTTTTTGAAACTCTGCCATAATGGATTAACACTAAATTGTTCTTCATTTACACCAAATATCATTGGATTTTGTAGTAAACATCATCTATAATCCTTCATTCAAATCAATAGCACTTAGGCCTATTAAAGCTATTTAATATAAACTTTAAAAGGTAACAAGTCAAATACTTTCATATGTCAGACAGAAGATTTCTAATTACATTCACAGTTATTCGAGACCACAATTGCAAAACAGAACCATCTATGTAAAACACATTTTTTATTTATTAATAAATGTTTAAGTTGTCTCATTCTAATACTTCAAACATCATAAGGAACATTCAAATCAATAGTACCTATGGGCTTGGTTGTGCTTGCAGTTTATGCACCTCTTTCTTCAAAGATCAGCTTAAACATTTGATACATTTTCCCCATGCTTGACACTACATTGGTCTGTGAAGGTTCATAACACTACAATTTTATAACAGAAAAATAAATTTTAAACGTGCATAAAATAAAAAGAAACTAATAAACCTAAAAGTTTAATATCTTAAATTTAGACATGTTGTTATCTTACCTACTGTCTGTAAAGAATATCTTTTTTCTTTGCATCAAAGGTTGCTTTCGTAGACCTTTCTCTTCTAATGATCTTTTAATGATCTTTTCAAATTGCCTTTTGGTCTCACATTTCTTTTGTCCCTTTTTCCTCTGACTAACAAGGTTTCGAATCATAACATTAGTGTTTTTTCTTACCTTTTCCATATCAAATACATGCACAAAACCAATATGTGACTCTACATCTCGCTTCAGTTTCTTGAACATTTCTTCACAAATCTCCCTTACTTTCACATTTTCCTCCCTAGATAATAGCAGATACTTGAAATTTTTAAGCACTTGTGCTCTCCATATTGATGAGGGCAGCCAAATATTACGATTCTTATAGCACACTTGAATATTTACCTGAGGCCTTGCTACTGTTGTCCACCTCTTTAATATGTACTTGTCATGCATCTCCTTAACACAATACAATAACTCTCAGTATGGGTCTCGCTTGTGCGAGATCTGGGAAGATTCAGATGTAGGCAGTATTGCCTCTACACATATGATTGCAACTATCTCTTTTAACACAATAAATATTATATGTCCGTAGAGCATAGCAACATAGTATTTGGCTTCACTATATTTTTTGCAATCACAGGAGATGGTATGGTCCTTGGCATTAAACTAATCTAACACAAAACCCATAGTCCATACCATATCATTTCTCAAATACAAAGTAACATGGTTAGTTGTTCTCTCATTTTGGACAGCATTCACATGGCCTTAAGAGCACCCATGTCCCTTCACATATATTAGCTTCGAAAACTTTGTACATATTAATGGTGTAGATCTTGACACGTAAAATGCTGACTTGAGGTAAATACATATCAAGGTAGCCTTCTCTGTTTTGTACATTGGGTTTTTTCTCTTTTGATCTTCATTCACTGACAACATCAGAGAAGATATTGTAAAAATCAAATAAACTAGAAAGTTTACTCAACCATCTTGATAGTGATGAATTCGTTATCTCACTCCTCTGAGAGGATAAAACTCCTCTAGAAACGTGATACTTCAAATGTAGGGCCCCACTTTTCTTTCATGTAGTACAGCCTTGACAACCAAGGATGCTTAGTACAGTTGTAATCAGATAGTAAACTACAAAAAAGAAAGGGGAAAAAACATGAAAATTAGAATAGTTTGAGTTTTAATGAATAAAAGTACTGTGTTAAGTTTGACTAGCACTGTTCAAACTTAGAAATTATGTCACAGCTAAACAGAATGTGATCAAATTTGGGGATGAAATTAGGCAGTATCCTGAAATGATTAATATGACACCTTGAATTCTCTTGAATGTGCCAACGACAAGCCCTATGATGACTAGCTAGAAACACTTTCACTATTGCATTAGCCATTGAGAAGGCTTGATCAGTCATTGTTGACTTCGAAGCTATACCATCTATTGATCTAAGGAAAGTATTGAACAACCAAATGAAACTCTTGACTTTCTCATTAAGCAAAAATCCATAGCCAACCATGACATTATTTGCATGGTTATTCATGCAAACAAATGAGGCACAAATCATTCCATATTTATTTGTTCAATACGTACTGTCAAACACTAATAAATAACCAAATAGAAGATAATCAATTTTTATATGAGAATCCCTCCCAAAAAAGCTAATCAAACGATCATCACTATCTTGCCAAGTAAGATAGAAAAAGTCATTTTCTTTTGAGCTCTATCTTCAAAGGTATCTACCAAATGCTTTGAATCACCACCTTCTAAAATATTTCTATCCTCCTTAGTTAGATTATCATAAACATCTCTTTGAGTTAAACCTAGAGTAGGGGATCCTAACATTTCATTTTTTAAAACATGATAAATTCGTGATGCTTTAAGACCACTCTCCCTCATTTTTCAAAAATACTCAATATGAGGTTTTCCATCTTCCTATGAGAATGATGCAAGTAGATTTCATCACTTGATAAAAAGCTATGGTTATGCTCTATTACATGACTAGGGCAAACTCAATTGTCATTCTTATCAAGACGGAAAACAACATTTGTATTCCAATTACTTCGAGTGTTCTACATTGGGTATGACTTATCATTCTTCTGTGGGTTTCTCTTAAGTGCTCGTTTGGAGTCATAGGTTTTTCTTTCTCTAATAATAGAAGTCCTAGTGCTGTCTTAGCATTATGAAGCCTGACAACAAAAACAATCATATACACATATTCAGTATAAAGCTCAATGGCCTCATCCTACTGCTTGACCTTCTGCCCTAGCAACTATGACTCCTTTGATTCTCTAATTACATTAATTTCACTTGAGCATATTCTAACTATGACATTAGGATGTTATTTGTGCATTGGTAAAAGAAAAATAAATAAATAAATAGATAAACACATAATACAAGTCAAATTTGTAAGTAAATTTAGGCACACAATAAAACAGAATATTAAGTAAGCAATTATGTTTTGGTGTTTTTTAGTAGGTACTTTAGTGCACTTGAACTAGTACTTTAGTGTAACTATACAAAAATCTAGAGAAACTACTTCATAAGTAAGCTTTAATTGATATACATGGTTAAAAACATAAAACAACAATTTTCAAGACATGAAACATAAAACCAGACCAACTCAATTAGGTTCAAAACATACTAGATCAACCGGTAAAACAAACATCAAATTATGGGGGAAAAAAACTTTGAATGATTACAAAATAGAATTGATATACCTTGGTTTGCAATAGGCTTAATTATGGTTATTCCTTGAGTTGCAGTACATTAGGAAATCACCGGATGTTGATCTTCTGCCTATGTTTCAATGATCAACAAGCCATGATCAACCATACATGAACCAAAACCTCCATCCATATTGCCTGACTTAATATTTGAAGGAAGAAGGCTTCTGCAATTTAGGATTTTCAAATGAGAAATTTAAGTTAAATCAAACTAGATTTGATTAATTTTGGTTTGGAAGAGAGTAAGGATTTGATCGACAGAAGTTATTCGCGCAAAAAATGAGAGAGTTGAGTGCAGGAAGTATTTTTTATTAAAAAAAATTGAAATGCGTGTGAGCCACAATTGAAACGAACCATTGAGTGGAGAACTCGCTTATACAGTGCTCTTGTGCTTTATGTCAGAGGGCCCTTACTCTCTCCCCAAAAGGGTAGTCTGATGGGGTATGCAGCAGCACCGCTTATAAGTCCAAGACCCTCCCATTACTTATTTAATGTCAGACTCATGTTCGTGACATTCTCCCCCATGCAATCTTGTGATGCCCTTGTCACAGACGGTGCCCCATGCCTACCCCACCCGTCGAAGCCCTTGGTCAGAAATCGGAGTCGGGTCCAAGTTGGCTTTGAAACTACTTGTCACGGGGCCATTACCTCTCTCCAAAAGATCAGTCTGCTGGGGTGTGCCCCATCATTGCTTATAAGCCCAAGATCCTCCCATCACCTATACGATGTGGTACTATTTTCCGTGATACTTAGGACGTACAATATAATTTGTGCTCTTTTATTATCGAAAAAAAAATTGTAGCAATTAGCAAAAGACGATGGGTTCATATGATAATCCAATTATAAAAATTCCTATCGTTAATAGCATTGACAAGCCTGTACCAAATCAAACAAAACAAAAATTAAAAACAAAAATCAAATCAACTGTTGTCTTTTTCTGCACTGTTGCAGTAATCATCTCTCTCTGGTAGTCGCTGCAAATTCCACTGTAGCCGCCCCCTTTCTCCTCTTACACTAGAACAGAGGTCGAAAAAGCCTAAAAATTAACCCTATAGTTTCCCATTTTCACTAATGGAGGTCACGCAGGCAAGGGCGGATTTATGAAGGAGGTAGGTGTGTCTATGGACACCCCTAGCCCTAAAAAACTTTGATGAGCTTATTTGAAGCCTATAAAAATATAATGGATGGACAACCCTAAAATAGGCCCAAAAAAATATCAAATTGTTGAATGCTGAGGCCTGATAGTGAAGGTTGAGGCTTTGAGCGCCTGCCTAAAACCAAACTCAAAATGCAACCCATATATGCAGCCCATCCAAAATATTAATGACATTTAAATTAAAAAATTTAAAATTACTAAATTGCCCTTTCAAAGCTATTCTGGGCTCTCAAGTTTTGCTCATCTCTGGCTCCCCAGCACATTGCTGCCTCTCCAGTCTCCAACCCTCTTTTGCGTTTCTCATACTCTCACCCTTTTGCTTGAATATTATGACTCACGCCCTCTGTCTCTCAATCCCACCGGCCACCGTGCGACCTAGCTGCCCAGCCGACCGCCCGCCGCCACCCACCACTAGACAAAACTGGCTGAACCCTGAACCACAGCATAAGATTAAGCAAGTTAGTCATTAGATTTTGGCCGGTTAAGGTTTCAATTTAAGTCATTTGACGATTTTAGTTACTTTTAATTGCTTGTTCTCAACTTATGTTGTGTAGACAGCAATTGATTAGTGAATTCCTTAACACCAAGCATCTATTTCCACTATGAAAGTTCGAAAATCAGGTTTGGTTTGTTTTTACCAAATTCCAAAATTTTCTTCTTTTTGGTTAATTTTTCATGCACAGATTTGAATATTTGATTGTGGTCTTTCTGAACAAATTAGATTGTATCATTAAGTATCAATTTGTGCAGATTTACAATGGCTAATTGTTTGATTAACTCATGCACATCTTTGGAATTCATTTGCAATTGTTAATTGTTAATTGTTAATCAATTAGTGAAAGTTGTTTTGAGTTAATGGGAAATTGCGTGATTATTATTTTCCATTGATTAATTCATGTACATAATTTAAATGGAAGGTGAATCATGAAAGTATGGATGGTTTCATGATAATGTTAGCTCCTACAGTTAGTCTAATGTGTTGCTTCTTGCTTGATTTTCAATCAATTTATCAATTGCTTGGTAGCTTGTAAGTTGCTTCATTGCTTGTTATGTCATTGGCTCATCTCTTTATTTGAACTAGTGTGTTGCTTGTTTTAACTAAGTGAGCTTAATTTCTGCATTTCATGTTCTTTTTTCTTCTGTTTTATATGGATTGATCCAATTCCATTTTAAAATATTTGAAAAGGAAACAACCTAAAAAAGGCGGAGAAAATAATGCAAGTGGTAGTGGAGTTGGCTCCAATATTAATGAGAGCCAAAGATATGGGGAAAATGAGGGTGAATCTAATATTTATAGCAAAAGTGGAGGTAATGAACCAAGTGGGGGTCAATCTTCTACAGGAAGTGACTTTGATTTGAGTACTCTTCCGATGGATCCTGGGTTGAGAAAAATGATTTCAGAATATCCTCTTAATCTAAAACATGAAATAAGAAGATATTACATAGCTAATGGGCCAATCTAGCCTTGTACTCATAAGCTTCCATAAAACCACATTGGAGGAAGGTTGCGTCATTTCAATCCTTCTTGGTTTGAAAAGCATGGGACTTGCTTAGAATATAGCATACATAAAGATGCTACCTCCTGTTTATGTTGCTACTTGTTAAAGAAAATCAAAGTGGAGACTTCATTAGAATGGGGTTCTCAACTTGAAATAAACTCGACTCATTCGACAATCAACTTGGCGATTTTAATAGTGTTCACAACAAAGCTTTGAGAGATTATGAAAATTTAAGGAGGCCAAGATAATCCATCGAAGTTGCTTCAGATAGACACGATGAAGAACTAGAAAGAAATATCGAATTAGTTCAAATACTTCTATTTTTTGTTAAAGATACTTGTTGGGTCAAGGTTTACCTTTTCGTAGTCATGATGAATCTGAGGAATCAGAAAATAGAGGAAATTTTCTTGAACTTGTGAAGTTTGCTGCAAGTTTGAATGAACTCATAGCTAGTGTTGTGTTGGATAATGCTCCCAAAAGTGAAAAATTAGTGTCACATTTTATCCAAAAAGATATTGTGCATGCTCCTACTAAAGAAACATTAACTGCCATCATTGAAGAATTTAACGATGATATCTTTGGTTTATTCATTGATGCGTCTGGAGATGTATCTCATAAAGAGCAAATGGGTGTCATTCTTCATTTTGTTAATAAAATGGGAATCGTAAACAAATGGTTCATTTTGTTGTGCATGTTCAAGACACTTCTTCTTTATCTTTGGAAGTTGGAATTGACTCTTTGTTGGCAGAACATAGTTTGAGTTTGTCAAGGATACGTTCTCAAGGTTATGATGGGTAAGCAATATGCAAGGTAAATTCAATGGGCTTAAGATGTTGATATTGACTGAGAATAAATGTACCTACTGGATTCATTATTTTTCTCATCAACTTCAACTTACATTAGTAGCTCTTACAAGCGATAATAATTATGCTGGAGATCTTTTTAATGAAATTGGTAAACTTTTAAATGTTGTGGGAGCTTCTTATAAATGACATGATCTCTTGTGTGATAAACAAGGCGACAGAGTTAAGGAGGCATTAAAGAATGATGAGATTAAAACTGGGCGTAGATTAAATCAACAACTTGCTCCTATAAGGGCTGGTCATACATGCTGGGGATCTCACTACAAATCGCTGCTGAATGTGAGTCTATTGTTTAATTCTATAACGGATGTATTTGAGCTTATCGAACTTCAAGGGGAGACCTCAACTATAAGAAATGATGCTACTTTGTGAATAGCTTATTTGAGTTCCTTCAATTTTGCTTTCACTCTTCAACTTAATGTTGAACATTTTGGGGATCACACATGATCTTTCACAAGCTTTGCAGAAAAAGGATCAAAGTATTGCAAATGCCATAAAACTTATCCAAGTCACAAGGAAGTCATTAGAATCGATGAGAAAGGATTGGTGGGACTTTCTTATGGATAAAACACATACTTTTTGTGTAAAACATGAGATTCCTATTCCAAACATGGATGATAAATGGGTCCTTCCAGGAAGGCCATGGCGTAATGTTGAGAAGCGTATTTATGTGTTTCATTATCGGGTGGAAGTGTTCTACACATTTGTGGGTCTACATCTTGAGGGACTTAGACGTTGTTTAGTGAGACTCACAACAAGCTTCTTATTCGTGTGGCTTGCTTAAGTCCATGTGATCAATTTAGCGCTT
This sequence comes from Carnegiea gigantea, assembly GCA_029747015.1. Taxonomy (NCBI): domain Eukaryota; kingdom Viridiplantae; phylum Streptophyta; class Magnoliopsida; order Caryophyllales; family Cactaceae; genus Carnegiea; species Carnegiea gigantea. The sequence goes on from JAKOGI010002878.1 coordinate 15,219, forward strand.
TTTACCAGTTTAAGCTGATCAAACTAGCGCAATTTTATCCCAATGATTTTTCTAATTTTGAGGTTACAATACTTGAACATCAACTTCCTAATTATGTTCTTGATGTGCAATCTGATGAAGCTTTTCAGGACTTAAAAGAGCTTGGTGATCTTTGTAGAGTAATGGTGGAGACAAAGAAAGATATTACCTGTCCATTAGTGTTTAGGCTATTGAGGTTGGCATTGATACTACCATGTCCACAGCAGTCGTGGAAAGAGTTTTTTTTGGCAATGAAAATCGTAAAAAATAGACTTCAGAATCGAATGTGTGATTCGTTTTTGAATGATTGCTTCATTTGTTATATAGAAAAAGATGTATTTGACTCAGTTTCTAATGATTCTATTATGTATCGATTCCAAAAAATGCAAAAATGTGAAGAACAATTATAATACTAGATTATTGTAATATTTTATGTATTGTAATATTTCATGTATTGTTTAAACTTTATTTTATGGTACACTTTGTCATAAATGTTTATAGATGGACAACCCTAATTCAAAACCCTAGATCCGCCACTGCATGCAGGAGCAGTTATGCCCTAAACAAGCAACTTACTTGCAGGACAATTGTAGCTTCTGCCATGAACTACTACGTTCCCCATATGGTGTTTCTACCACCTTTAGTCACATTTTCCATATTCATTGCTTGAAGACCTTAAGAAATCTCAAACGGAGACCATTTAAGTGCCCTTTGTGCTGAATTTTTTTTAGGGCACCAATACCCATTCACCTTCTTACAGATCGCCACCCCCTCACCACCATCCCCTCAACCCTTTCCATTATCATCCCCAGCTTTCTCACCCTGACCATCTCTACCACCATCACTATAGCTTAGACCACCCACACTGCCATCACCAGCACCATTGGCTTCACCACCATACCATGAAAGCAATACGTGGTAGACCATGGATCGTGTGCACGACACTTTACTATTTGGTTCCTCACCTAATGAGATCCTTCACGGAATGCTCCCTGTGCCACTGTTCCCACCCGGTAAACCCCTTCCAGAGATCCCTCTTGGCAGGTTTGATGAGTTGGATCCTACGGACTTTGACACTCTCATTTGAGTAAGTTTTATCTTTCAAAGTTCAGGCCTTTATGCTTTGGTGTAAAAGTTTGCATCTTTGCTAGTAATGATCAAGAATATGGTTACAAAATAAATGTTAAATAATAAATAGTAGCAATAAATTTTTTTTAAATGTGGGCTGAAGACTGGGTCATTGCATTTGGGTTGACAGAGACTGGGCCAGCTCGCTTCGTTTGACTAGTATTGGGCATCAATGTTGAGAAAGTCATGGGTTTTAGCCACAATCATATCTGTTGGAAATATAAGGACTTACTTGATGCATAAACATTGCTCAAAATTCACCTATTGAGTGCTACCCATGAACATAGTCGTCATTAAATCTCTATGATGGCTAGATTTAGTGTGAGGGACAGGGCAGAAAGAGCATCGTACTAGAAACGTTAGTTTCTCAACTGTATCTGCTCCTTATCTGTTTATCCCCTTTTTATAATAGCATATAGCTTTATAATAGAAATAGGAAATTAGTATGGCTGATTAATGCTAAATTAATCGCCTTATAACTGCTATATTAATGGGAGATTATGGTGCCATAATGTGACTATTATTCTTCGGTCAACAGCTCCCCCTCGATCACGTAGACCATAAATCCCACGCCTCTCCACCAATAAATCTCCTTACACGTCATACTGAGAATGGAGTATGTGACTAAAAACAAATAAGTCGTGTTATATTAAGTCACCATCTAACTGACATAACAATTTCACAAAATACGATACCCCAAATCATCCTCAGTGTCACCAGTGGCATACATAGTCCCTTTATGCCATATGATATATCATGTAATTATATATTCAATATAATCAGCCAGGCTCATATGGTGATGATGGATAGATTTTTCCTTAAACACTCATGAAATATTCCATCTCAGCTTAACTGCTTCCCTAACATGTTCCCGCTGAGTCGTATACATCATGACCCTTAATAAACACACTAAGGTAACATCATCAAGCTTCAACTTCATATCATAGCTTTGAGTCAAAGGGTTATTGTTCATAGGGTCACACAGTGATAAGAGATAGGGAAGTCAATTATCACTCCATGTATAGGTCGTCTTACACGTACACACAGTATGAGATGTGTGTTATGGCATAACTCTCAATCAGCTGGGTACGTCACTTCTTATGCCATGCAAATTATCAGTCTAGATTTTCACCCAAAATCTAAATATCTGAATGTTAATCTTTACGCTCAAGATTCGGCTTTTAAGGCTTCAATATGAAATCTTATTTCATACTCGACTCCCTTGAGTCTCATCTTAGACTCACTAAGGTGACTATATTCATTTAACTTGTACACTTTCAGTGTGAGTAATTAATATTGCGCACCTAATGCCAATATGATTCAGTCTCATCCTGTCTGCTACTTAAGTATCAGGGTGATTGCCTGGGTGACTAGGCCAATCAGAAGCCTATGACATTTAAATATGCCTAACATGCAATAATAAATCATGAGCATTTTGCTCATTCACAAAGAAAACAGGTCCATCACATAAGTACTAAACCTTATGAATTCCTAGACTCAACAAATGAGCTTTGAATGCATCACTAGGAATAGTTTAGCCAAGGGAACTTAATCACCTTGTTAGTCCATATATACCTAATGGCAATGCTTTTTGTCTCTATAATAGCAAGATACACAATCTGCCTTTATCACTAACATTGTTATGTAGTTTTGCTTCTTACTGGACCATGACATGACTTTTTCACCAAAAGTGAAGGGATGTCTTGAGGTTGACCTAGACTCATCCGGGTCACCATCCCAATTGGCATTTGAGTATCTCCTCAACTTGAGGTCTCCTTCTTGATAGAAAAAGACTAAGTTAACAATACCACAAAGGTAGCTCTTAATTCTCTTGACGGCTTGCCAATCAGCAAGTCTTAGGTTACTTTGATAACGACTTACCAAACTAACCGCAAAATAATGTCAGGCCACACGCATAACATGGCTTACATTAAACTTGCTATCACACTAGTGTTAGAGACATTGTTCATTATCTCCATTTCTTCATCTGTTTTGGGGCATTGATCAAGACTCAAGGTTAGAGCCTTCTCAACCGGAGTATCTACGGGTTTAGAATTGTAAATATAAAATCGTTCCAAGACCTTTTATGCATGACTGTTTTGAATTATTTCCACTACTAGGACACACTTAGCTTAACCCATGTACTTCATCTCAGAGATATAGGACCGCTACTTTTAAGTAGCTTCGATCAACTCCAAATTGTTCCCAACTAATAGTGCGTACGAGGTAAGAAACATAATCCCACATGTTGAACTTTGACATACACATAATGGTCTTCTTAAACCATAGATAAGCTAAGTTCACTAAGTGTTGGCTCCCTGGAATCTAAAGTACCAAAATCTAGAAGATTGTTTAAGATCATGTATGGACTTGTTACGACGACACACCTTGTCCTCTTGTCCCTTTGATACAAAACCAATGGGCTAGTCTATATAAATCTCTTCCTAAAAATTAACATTGAGGAAAGCAATCTTTGCGTCCATTTCGAACATTTCAAAGTCCAAATGGGCAATCAAAGTTAGGAGTAGTCGAGTCTGAACTTATTGACTAAACCATCCACCTAACCTTTTATCTTGAAATCTCATTTTTTTTTTTTTTCCCAATAGACTTACATCAGGATAGAGAGTCAACGAGTTCTCAAACCTTTTTCTTGCCATTCCATCTCATCCTTCATAACATCCATCCACTCTTTGTGATTTGATGAATCAATCACCTCTTGATAAGAGGTAGGTTCCTGAACTTCCAAGGAAGAGCATAGGAATACATCCTTTTCAACTTAGAAATATCATCGAGGATTTCTTCTATGCCCACTCCTTTGGATCCTAGGACCTTCATTATTTGTCTGCCTAGGTGATAAATTCCTCCCCCTTTCTCTAAGAGGTATGGGACTAGGAATCCTTCCCCCTTTCTCTAAGAGGTATGGGACCCTGAGTACGACAAGAAAATTACTCCCACTTTTCATTGGAGGTGGGATCCTGAACTTGTGGACGAACTACTTGTTCAGGAATGAGAGATTAAGGATAAACCTAATTCTCAAGCTGACTATCCACAACATTTGGAGACTGAATACGAATCTCATTTTTCTAAATAGACAAACCTTCACCATTCCTATCACATAAGGAAGGTGTACCATCCTCGATGACTTAGTGAGAATTCAAATCCTCCCCCTCACTAAGAGATGGTTGAAGACCTTATTGTAACTCATACAAATTGAGGACCTTTTTTAAATTTCACCAAAAGCTTGGGAACTTATCCTCAAGAAAATCGATAATGTGGGAATTCATGTCACGAAGAAGATATTCATGATCTTATTGGTTTGAAGAGTTCTAACATCTAGTTCCAATTGAGTCCTCCTTCCGTTACAAAGTATGTGAACATATCGAGCACCTAGTAGCGGTAAGATGATAGGTACACATACCTACATCACTAGTGTATCACCCCATAATGTGCTTTCACATTCATAGGGCCGTAGATGTCTGGAGTGAATGAATCACTGAGGGATTCGATGCTCTCGAAACCTTACTAAAAGACTTTATAGTTATTTTGCTAGCTAAAATTGACTCGCAAATAGACAACATAACCATAATGAGTCGGTCTCCACATACCATATTTAAATAGTTTAATAACTCTATCTTAGCCCTCATGGTCAATTCCAGCATGCCTAGAACAGAGTTGAAAAAGAGGCAAAGATGGAAGACGTTATATTTCGTCCAAGCCATCGAAAACTCCTTTTAATGTAACATGGTCAAACAAATTGCCATTGTATACCATATCTAAGGCATTTACACGAAATTAAAAAAAAAAAAATCTCGGAAACAAAAGACACAAGGGAACATCGCACCCCATGTGCTAAGAGAGTATCATAAAAGAGAAACGTATTCCCTTCATAGAGTTTCAAATGATATGTCCTTAATTCAAGGACATCTTCTTTATCATCATTACCTAAAACGACAATTTGTAACCCACCGGATGACAATGAAAGTTCACAAAATCAACTCAATCCTAAACTATGCAGTTGGTTGCTCCGGTGTCTACAATCCACTAAGGATCATAAATGACAACTGATACTTGGAAGCAACCATATTATACAGGAGCAACTGTAGAAGAAGGTACCTTAATCGACTCAGGACAATCCCAGTGTAAGGTCCCTTATTTCCACATTTATAGCATTTCACGCGTGTTACATGCATCTCTTTATTTCCCTTAGCCTTTTTCCCTTTTGTAATATCAACCTTAGGTCCGGAACTTCATGATGAAATGAATCTGGACGAGCCTGATGCTAAGCTAATCCCATGTGTACTTAACAGTGGGATAACTTTCAATTCCCTCTTTAGATCATCGTTGTTGCAATACAACAAAGTATAGCATGTTGATCGATCCATTCTCAAACGATTTTGGGTATGCCATTTAGGCTTTCCTAATACTGCTCCGTAGCAGTACCATCTTTGCCATTGTAGAACCTAACGAGTGTACTAACACTTCACGCTCGTTCAGAAGAAACTGAATCTACTGACACTTAGTGTTATAGTCAGCGCTATCAAGCTATTAATTGATAAACAAATTACCAACCATATTTTAATTGCCATATCTAGAAGTATATATTTTAAAAAATGAACATTAAGCATATTTTCAAATAAGTACATTATCAAAAAGCTCCATCATTCATGTCGCATGATCGAAAATTTCGCTAAGCTCATAATCATCACATACAAACATCAATTAGAAGTTTTTATGATTTAATTATGACATCTTTCCATAAAACAAAATTTATGAAGAATATTATGGTTAAAATAATTAGCATTTCAGTAATATCATAAAGATATTCAACTTTATCATGTAAACCAAATTTACATAAAGTTATCTCATAACATAAAATGAATTTATATAACAACTAATATGTCATTTAAAACTCTATCAATGACTTATCAACCATAAAATTCAGATTATTATATAAAACTGTAAGGGCCATGCTTTCATGCTGTTACTGACTAATTGTTTAGTTGCCGATTTTACCGGTTGCTTTTGATTCATTATCCGACGAAAGTATTAAATCGACCGTGTGAGTTTTTAACGACTAGTTTCAATAAAAGGGACGATTATTTGACTAATGTTATCATTGACGCTACTTATTTATAAAATATTTGAATCTACGCTAAACCCAGTTTTTAAAATCGTTTTTCGTTTTACTTGGCTGATTCCCAAAGTTTAAACCGAAATGTACATGGTAGGTCATTCAATTCGGGTTAGGCCTAACCATTAGCGAGTACGGGACCAGAATTTAGTTGAATATTGTTAGTTTAACCCAAAAAAAAGGAAAAAGGAAAAGGATTGAAAAGGGGGAAAAGGGGGACCGAAGTCGGCAGAACCGGACCCCCCCACTCACCACACGCTCTCTCTCTCTCTCTCTCTAACGCATCTCTCTCACTCTCTCTCTCTCTCACCAGCGACCGGCCACCTGGTGCTGCCGCCGGCCAGCACGCGTCACCGGCGAGAGAAAGGGACGAACGGTCCCTCACACCACGCGTCTCAGCCGCCCATTCCACCACCAAACTTCATCCACCTCGCACAGTCCCTCACCCACGCGTCTCCTCGCCCAGAACCGGCCGTCCACCTGCCGGAAACCGACGACCCACCTTCAACCCGGCCTCCTCTATAAATTAGAGCCAAAATCAAGCCTCAATCCGCCAGAAGCATCACGAAACCGAGGGCTAGGGTTCGCTGACGGGCTTGGGTTCGGGATTAGCGGTGGGAGCATCGGTATTCACCCTTTGAGGTTGAAACTAGGCTAACCCAAGTAAGTGTTTCTCCCTCCTAAGTTATTACTATTTTTGAAGTTAATTTTTCAGCGGATTGATGTTGCATGTCAAGTTAGGGCTTGTTAAATTCGTTAGAAATGACAAGAAATAAGTTATTCATGCTTAGGTTCGAATCAATTGGTTGTTTCATGCCTGAATTTGTGAATCGATGTGAATTTTGTATATAAACCACAATCTTACGTGAGCAGTGACTTCGAATTTATGTGGACGTATTTAGCTTTGAATCGAGTTAATGAGTTATTGTTTAAAACGGAATTAAAATCGAAGTTAATTTAACGTATTTAGCTTCGATTCGAGTTAAAGAGTTATTGTTTAAAACGGAATTAAAATCGAAGTTAATTTAACGTATTTAGCTTCGATTCGAGTTAAAGAGTTATTGTTTAAAACGGAATTAAAATCGAAGTTAATTTAACGTATTTAGCTTCGATTCGAGTTAAAGAGTTATTGTTTAAAACGGAATTAAAATCGAAGTTAATTTAATGTATTTAGCTTCGATTCGAGCTAAAGAGTTATTGTTTAAAACGGAATTAAAATCAAAGTCAATTTAACGTATTTAGCTTCGAATCGAGTTAATGAGTTAGTGTTTGAAAGGGAATTAGAAACAAAGTTAGTTTAATATGTTTAGCATTGATTCAAGTTATTTAGCTAATATATGAAAGGGGATTAAAAACGAAGTTAGTTTAACGTGTTTAGCTCCCATTCAAACTGAACTAGCTAATGTATTATGTGTGTAAACGAAATAAATTCGAACTCTTTGTAGTGCATTCATGCTTAGAGAAGTTGATTCGAAGCGCCACGTATATGTTTAGAATCGAATTATGTTTGATTTACTGAATAAAGTATTGTCGAATTATGAATAAATGTGGCTATACGCACGCTTGTTGCAACGCTTCGCTGAATGATGCTGGTTGCTCAGGTAAGGTCCTAAACTTCCCTCCCTTTTTCATAAGCTAATATGATAATATGCTGTGATTAATAAATCGATGAATCGAGTTGGTAGTTGGATGGTTTGAGGAAAGAATCATGAGCGTTCGAGGTCCTGTGGTACGGTGCTTGTGAGGAGGGAGTTCGGGTTGTGAAATTACCGCAATCGTGTGGATTGCGAGGCCATGTGTGGCTCATTGTGTTGAAATGATTACGAAGTGTTTAAATGTGATATGTGTATTCCCTTTTCCTTGTATGTTTAAAATGTAACATGTGTGTGGAAAGGTGATGTTTTAGCAAATGACTCTTCATGTGTTTTAAATGAATAATAGCCATGTCTAGTAACGAGCTATGGCCTATTTTAGCTATTCAAATAGTGTTTGGGAGGAATCCCTAAAACGTTTTTAACAAAAGGGGAGATGATTATATGTTGAATGATTTTATTGTTTGAACGGAAAATTACTAGCCGTTATGGCTGATACGCTTTAAGTGGCTAAGATAATGTGCTGCGGACAATATGATATGATGTAAATAATGTTGACCTAGGGGATAAGTCCGGATAAACCCTAGAGGCCCTGACGATGGCTAATGTAATGGTCCGATATGTTATATGTAGCCATACCGGGAGTAAGAGCTTAAGCGTGAGCGTTAGGTCTCACTATGGGGTCGAGAATAGTTCTCACCCAATCAGCACCCTGTAATGATCTTATGCCAGAAGTATTTTCCTACCAAGATAAGAAAAGCAATTGGCCTTTACCATTTTATGGGTTTTAAAGTAAAAGAATGTTTTACGGGCCCAAAGAGGCCATATGGAATGAATATGAAATGCTCATAAGGGTCGTTTTACGACGTATGCGAAGTGTAAACTCTTTCAAAAGATTGAGAACCTCAAGGTTATGAAATACTTTCAAATGTTCAAAGAAAGTTTCATTGCAGATTTAAAGAAAATGTTCTTAAATATGATGAATGTGGCTTCAAATAGAATATGTGACATGCTAGTGAATCGTGAAATGACATTCAAATGTGCCTAGTGAATACATAAGTCGAGACTTGTCCGATGTGTATGTTCTTCAACCTGTGTCCTATAATATGTTGCCTAATACCATGTTAGTATTAGCTAAAAGCTTGATAAGTGAATATTATGAGCATTATTGCTTGAAAAGGGTTTTGTTTTAAGGAGTGGAGGAACACTCACTGAGCATGTGGTGGCTCACTCCATTTCCTTTCCCCTTTTTCCCCCAGGTGAAGAATGAATGGACCGCTAGTAGCTTCCGCTGATGTGCCTATAATGTGAAGTTGTGAAGCCATCTGAAGTGATGTTTTGTTTTGAGAAAGTGCGTACGTTGGTCATGTAGTGGCTCAAAGGCTCTGGCAGTATGAACCTATGTAAATCTTTTGTAATAAGTGTTTGTAAAGGGCTTAAGCCCCACCACGAGTGTGTGACTCGTTGGTACTCTTGGTTATTTTGCATTTTGGTTTAAAAGTTCACAGGTACCTTGAACTTCATAATGTAAATTTTGGAATTGTTGTAATTACAGACGGAACTCTGCCGGTTTCATCCTAGGATTTCCTAACTAAAAGTAAAGTTTGGTAAAATTTAGAAGAAAGTTAATAGAAGAAGAGCCTTAGGGGTCTCCCTCGGGGGATCCTGGCGGTGTGACATCTCTTGAAGGTAGTTGGGGGTGTTACATTAGGTGGTATCAGAGCCATAGGTTTGCATATGCATCTAGATGTGACTATAGGATTAGTAATGTGTGAAATGCGTGCCCTAAAGAGTTTACTTGAGCTTACTATGTGCTTGCTTACTTACTTGTGTACGCGAACTAGAAACACAACTTAGGATTTTCAAACGAATGCGTGCTTGATAGTGTTATTCCTAACCCAGTGTGGTGATGTAGGATGGTGTTTAGTATTGACGATTTTGAGTATCTACCCTTCTGGATGGCTGCATGGAATGCAGTCATATTTTGGGAGGCAATGATTAAGGGCAACCAGTGGAGACTCACTCGGGTCACACAGAACCACTGGACGTACAAGTTCATCAGAGCTATGCCATGTACGGGAAGATGGGCCGAAGTCACTTCTATCTTCCGTCTCTTCCCTGTACATAGGGGAGCTTATACACCGTTCACTTTTAAAGGGTTGGTAGATTTCCTGATATTTGCAGAGGGGCGGGTGGACTCCTTAGGAAATACCCCCTTGGGAAGGAGCGATGCTGCCATGCAAATAATCAATACGGCTTTAATTGCTCTTGCCGCTACCCAACAACTACCAATCACAATAGTAGAGAGAAATCAGATTGAACATCGTCAAATGAGACTTTTGTTCGCAGAAAACCCTCAGGCAAGACAATACAAGCGAGTAGCCACTCTATGGGCACGTTGGATAGATTCCTTCGGTGCACAATACCCTCGGGGCTGGCAAGCGACAATGCTGAGGATGAGAGAACTGGTGGATGGAGCACCTGATGTGGAGTACTCCCCACCATTTGTATTATGGAACCTACTAGCCCCAGTTGAGTTTGAGGGCTCGAATGATCCAGCGGTAGATGACCCCCCTGAGGAGGGTTCCTCAGGTGGTAATTAGGATGGTAATAGGGGCAATGTGTAGCCTGGAGTCGCCAATGTGTGCATTGTATTTAAATAAAACATAGTTAGTGTGCGTTCGGAAATGAATAAACAAGAGTGATACCCAATGTTTCGTGATTCGTGAAAGCGCATTTTTGAGAAGTGTTCGTGCGATCAAAATAGGATCGTACGAATACTTAAAGCTCTATACATTCTGTCTAATGTTGTACCATGTTTTTTTTAAAATGCTTTTGACAATCTATTTTTATGAATAAAAATTAAGCAACTTTGCATAAACGACTGTGTAGCCAATGCCTCCACGTAGGGAATAGATGGCAGCACCAACCGCCTTGGAGATGATTTGTTAGTTTAATAAGTTGAAACCACCAAGGTTTAGTGGTGGAATAGATCCTCTTGCCTATGAGGAATGGCTAAGAAGGATGGTGAATTTGTTTGAAGTAATGGACTGCCCCGAAGATTTTAAAGTACGTCTGGCGACCCATCAGTTCGAAAAGGAAGCGGAATTCTGGTGGGGCACTGTCAAACCTCGAGCTGGTGAACCAGCTCTAACCTGGGAACAACTAAAGACCATAATGGATGCTCAGTATTACCCACGAGATGTAAAGAGGGCAAAGGAACAAGAATTTCTACGGTTGAAACAAGGCCACATGAGTGTAGTAGAATACGCGGCGAAGTTTAACGAGCTTAGTCGCTTTGCGCCTAATCAAGTCGCAACTGAAGAAATGAAGATGGACCACTTCGAGCAAGGCCTTAAAGGACCCATTAAGCGGATGATAGCTGGGCATGTTTTCACCAGCTTCCAGGAGATGTACCAGAGGGCGGTGAAGATAGCCCGAGTTATAGCTGAAACCGAAGAGGAAAGTCGGCAGATAGGCCCAGCAAAAAGAAAGTTTAACCAAGGAGGGTCCAGTACCCAGGGAAGCAATAAGATCAGCAACTTCGACAACCGGGGGAAAGGAAAGCAAGTTGTACCACGGCAGGCACTGGAACCCTGCAACCAGTGTGGGCGTATGTACTCCGGTCAGTGCCGATATGGCACACAAGAATGCTATGGTTGTGGATCTACGAACCACAAAATTGCAAATTTCCCCAAGAAGGCGTGGAATTGGCATAACAGTACACAAGGTTCAGGCACGGGGGCTAATCCAGTTCCACAAAGAGGCCGACCTCCTGTGAATGCAACTTCAGAAGGCAAACGAGGTGGAAAAAGGCCGCAAGTAGGTAGCCGAGTGTTTACCTTGGAAGGAGGCGAGGCGGAGGACCTCACTGCCACCGTATCAGGTACCCTTTTTGTTAAACATCTTTATGCTAATGTTTTATTTGATTCAGGTGCCACGCATTCTTTTGTAAATCCTACCTTTGCAAGGAAACTCGCTAACAAGCCCAGTGAAATGGATGTACAATTATGTGTGACTACCCCCTTAGGGTCTACTTACTATACCGATCTCGTTCTTAAGGACTGTGCTATTCAATTGGAAGGGAGAATTCTCCTGTAGACCTAGTACAGCTGGATATACAAGGTTGGGACGTTATTCTAGGGATGGACTGGTTAACTAGACATAAAGTTACTATTGACTGCGAGAGCAAGCTGGTTACCTTCTCGGCCTCCGATGGAGAAAGAGTAACCTTTAAGGGAAGTGGCTACCAAGTGACCATCCCAACGGTATCTGCTATGCAAGCATTCAAAATGTTGAAGAAAGGGTGTCAGGGCTATTTGTGTGCAATTGAGATCGCAGAACTAAAGGAGCTGGACTTGAGTAAGATTCCGGTGGCGAGGGAATTTCCACAGGTGTTTCGAGAGATACCAGGGCTACCACCCGACAGAGAAATTGAATTCACCATTGAACTAGTACCTGGAACTGCCCCAATATCCAAGGCACCTTATCGAATGGCACCTGCGGAATTGGCAGAGTTGAAAACTCAGTTGCAAGAGTTACTAGATAAGGGGTTAATTCAGCCTAGTGTTTCACCCTGGGGAGCACCAATACTATTTGTGAAGAAAAAAGATGGGAGTTTGAGGTTATGTATAGACTATCGAGAACTAAATAAGGTAACGGTCAAGAATAAATACCCACTTCCTCGAATTGATGACCTGTTTGATCAATTGGCTGGTGCTTCGGTGTTCTCGAAGATTGATTTGAGATCGGGGGACCATCAATTGAAGATCAAGAAGGAGGACGTGCCTAAAACCGCTTTTCGCACTCGATATGGGCATTACGAGTTCTTGGTGTTGCCATTTGGGTTAACGAACGCCCCTGCCTTCTTTATGGACATGATGAACCGAGTCCTTAGGCCCTTCCTAGATAAATTTGTAGTGGTGTTCATCGATGATATCTTGGTATACTCCAAGACTAGGGAAGAGCATGCAAACCACTTGCGAATGGTGCTGAAAACCCTAGAGGAGCACAAATTATATACCAAACTTAAAAAGTGTGAGTTCTGGTTAGAAAGGATGCAATTTCTGGGACACATAGTAACCAAAGATGGTATCTCGGTGGACCCGGCAAAGGTAGAGGCCATTGTAAACTGGCCAAGACCAACAAACGTCTCCGAAGGGCGAAGCTTCTTAGGTATAGCTGGCTACTATCGAAGGTTTGTAGAAGGATTTTCAAAACTAGCCTTACCTATTACCAAACTACTTCGGAAGACCACTAAATTTGAATGGACCCCGGAGTGTGAAGATAGCTTTCAGAAGCTAAAGAAACGTTTGGTATCTGCACCAATATTGGCAATACCTGAAGGCAATGGAGGATTTGTAATCTACAGTGATGCATCCAAGAAGGGACTGGGTTGTGTATTAATGCAGAAAGACAGAGTTATTGCTTATGCCTCTCGCCAATTGAAGCCCTACGAAGAGAATTATCCAACACATGATCTAGAATTGGCCGCGGTTGTGTTTGCCTTAAAAATCTAGAGACATTATCTCTATGGAGTAAGGTGTGAAGTATACACTGACCACAAGAGCTTGAAATACATCTTTACTCAAAAAGAGTTAAACATGAGACAAAGAAGATGGCTAGAACTCCTTAAGGATTATGATAGGGAGATCAAATATCACCCTGGAAAAGCAAACGTGGTGGCTGACGCACTAAGTAGAAAATCCATGAGGTCTGTAGCCTGTTTACTTACACAAGAAAAGAGACTCCTAAGGGAGCTTGACGTGCTACAAATAGGGGTAGTGCGGTCAGGAAATCAAGGCTACTTAGCAGCGCTTCAAGTCTCTTCGCCATTGATCGAAACGATCAAGCAACAGCAGAAGGATGACCCTGAACTTATGAAGATAAAGAAAGGCATGGAAGAAGAAAGGAATAAGGAATTCTCCATCCAAAATGAAGTACTTTGGTGCGGGAATAGACTCCGTATACCGAACATAACAGCTCTCAAGAAGGAATTGTTAAAAGAGGCGCACAATTCCACACTTGTTGTACACCCTGGAAGCACGAAGATGTACCACGACTTGAAGACCCATTACTAGTGGAATGGCATGAAAAGGGATATCGCAGAGTACGTGGCTCGATGCCTTACGTGCCAACGGGTGAAAACCGAGCATCAGAAACCTGGAGGTTTACTGCAACCCTTGCCAATTCCTGAGTGGAAATGGGAACACATCACCATGGATTTCATGATTGGAATGCCAAAAACCATCAAACAGCATGACGTTGTGTGTGTCATAGTTGACAGATTGACTAAGGCTGCACACTTCTTGCCCATCAAGGCCACTTGCACCTCTGAGCAACTAACTAACCTATACATTAAGGAGATAGTTAGACTGCATGGTGTGCCACTCAGTATTGTGTCAGATCGCGATACCAAGTTTGTATCTCGCTTCTGGCATGGGTTTCAAAGAGCAATGGGCACAAAATTACGATTAAGTACGGCCTTCCATCCTCAAACGGACGGTCAATCTGAAAGAACTATTCAAACTCTGAAGGATATGTTGAGAGCCTGTGCCCTCGATTCTGCTGGAACTTGGGATCATAACCTGCCTCTGGTTGAATTTGCATACAATAATAGTCACCATGCCAGTATAGGCATGGCTCCTTTCGAAGCGCTATACGGTAGACGTTGTAGAACTCCGGTTTGTTGGAATGAAGTAGGAGAAAGGGAACCATCCAAGGTTGACTTAATCAATCGAACGATCGAAATAATCAAGACGATCCGCAAGAGATTGCAAGCTGCACAGAGTAGACAAAAGAGCTACGCGGATAATAGGAGAAGGCCGCTGGAGTTTGAGATTGGAGACCATGTATTTCTGAAAATGTCCCCACTCAAGGGAAGCATAAGATTTGGACAAAAGGGAAAACTAAGCCCACGGTTCATTGGACCGTTTGAAGTCTTGCAGAAAGTAGGATCGGTTGCGTACCAACTGGCCTTACCACCCTCATTGCAAGGCATCCACGATGTATTTCATGTGTCCAGTCTCAGGAAATATGTTCCGGATCCGGATCATGTCATCCGATATGAACCCCTACAAGTTAAGGAAAATCTCACCTATGTAGAAGAACCCATTCGGATTTTGGAGAAGATGGAAAAGAAGCTCAGAAATAGGAGCATTCCCTATGTTAAGGTGTTATGGAAACATCACAAGGTGGCAGAAGCAACTTGGGAGTTAGAAGGCGAAATGCGTGAGAATTATCCCGCATTATTTTCACCAGGTGAGCAAATTTCGATGACGAAATTCTTTTAAGGGGGGGAGAGTGTAAGGGCTATGCTTTCATGCTGTTACTGACTAACTATTTAGTTGCCGATTTTACCGGTTGCTTTTGATTCGTTATCCGACGAAAGTATTAAATCGACCATGTGAGTTTTTAACGACTAGTTTCAATAAAAGGGACGATTATTTGACTAATGTTAACATTGACGCTACTTATTTATAAAATATTTGAATCTACGCTAAACCCAATTTTTAAAATCGTTTTTCGTTTTATTTGGCTGATTCCCAAAGTTTAAACCGAAATGTACATGGTAGGTCATTCAATTCGGGTTAGGCCTAACCATTAGCGAGTACGGGACCAGAATTTAGTTGAATGTTGTTAGTTTAACCCACAAAAAAAAAAAGGAAAAAGGAAAAGGATTGAAAAGGGGGGAAAGGGGGACCGAAGTCGGCAGAACCCGACCCCCCTCTCACCACACTCTCTCTCTTTCTCTCTAACGCATCTCTCTCTCTCTCTCTCTCTCTCTCACCGGCGAGCGGCCACCTGGCGCTGCCGCCGGCCAGCACGCGTCATCGGCGAGAGAAAGGGACGAACGGTCCCTCACACCACGCGTCTCAGCCGCCCATTCCACCACCAAACTTCATCCACCTCGCACAGTCCCTCACCCACGCGTCTCCTCGCCCAGAACCGGCCGTCCACCTGCCGGAAACCGACGACCCACCTTCAACCCGGCCTCCTCTATAAATTAGAGCCAAAATCAAGCCTCAATCCGCCAGAAGCATCATGAAATCGAGGGCTAGGGTTCGCTGACGGGCTTGGTTTCGGGATTAGCGGTGTGGGAGCATCGGCATTCACCGTTTGAGGTTGAAACTAGGCTAACCCAAGTAAGTGTTTCTCCCTCCTAAGTTATTACTATTTTCGAAGTTAATTTTTCAGCAGATTGATGTTGCATGTCAAGTTAGGGCTTGTTAAATTCGTTAGAAATGATAAGAACAAAGTTATTCATGCTTAGGTTCGAATCAATTGGTTATTTCATGCCTGAGTTTGCAAATCGATGTGAATTTTGTATATAAACCACAATCTTGCGTGAGCAGTGAATTCAAATTTATGTGGACGTATTTAGCTTCGAATCGAGTTAATGAGCTATTGTTTAAAACGGAATTAAAATCGAAGTTAATTTAACGTATTTAGCTTCGATTCGAGTTAAAGAGTTATTGTTTAAAACGGAATTAAAATCGAAGTTAATTTAACATATTTAGCTTCGATTCGAGTTAAAGAGTTATTGTTTAAAACGGAATTAAAATCGAAGTTAATTTAACGTATTTAGCTTCGATTCGAGTTAAAGAGTTATTGTTTAAAACGGAATTAAAATCGAAGTTAATTTAACGTATTTAGCTTCGAATCGAGTTAATGAGTTAGTGTTTGAAAGGGAATTAGAAACGAAGTTAGTTTAATATGTTTAGCATCGATTCAAGTTATTTAGCTAATATATGAAAAGGGATTAAAAACGAAGTTAGTTTAACGTGTTTAGCTCCCATTCGAATTGAACTAGCTAATGTATTATGTGTGTAAACGAAATAAATTCGAACTCTTTGTAGTGCATTCATGCTTAGGGAAGTTGATTCGAAATGCCACGTATATGTTTAGAATCGAATTATGTTTGATTTACTAAATAAAGTATTGTCGAATTATGAATAAATGTGGCTATACGCACGCTTGTTGTAACGCTTCGCTGAATGATGCTGGTTGCTCAGGTAAGGGCCTAAACTTCCCTCCCTTTTTCGTAAGCTAATATGATAATATGCTGTGATTAATAAATCGATGAATCGAGATTGGTAGTTGGATGGTTTGAGGAAAGAATCATGAGTGTTCAAGGTCTTGTGGTACAGTGCTTGTGAGGAGGGAGTTCGGGTTGTGAAATTACTGCAATCGTGTGGATTGCGAGGCCATGTGTGGCTCATGGTGTTGAAATGATTACGAAGTGTTTAAATGTGATATGTGTATTCCCTTTTCCTTGTATGTTTAAAATGTAACATGTGTGTGGAAAGGTGATGTTTTGGCAAATGACTCTTCATGTGTTTTAAATGAATAATAGCCATGTCTAGTAACGAGCTATGGCCTATTTTAGCTATTCAAATAGTGTTTGGGAGGAA
>JAKOGI010002878.1:37500-80060 GCA_029747015.1 Carnegiea gigantea
CAAGGTGGTAATTTCTTTATTCCTAAATTACTATTAATTTCAACGAATTTAATTAAATTAGCTAGTGCATATTAATTTTGAGGATTGAAATCAGTTTGGACGAACTTAGAGTCGAGATTGAGAAATAACGAACATGGTGCTGATTTTGGGTCATTTGTTTGTCGAATTGATGCTAACTTTTAATAATCGACCAATTTGGAGAAATGTTTAATGAATAGAATGTTGGCATGGCGCTGTGATATCATCAGTTATTAGATCGAATTCCGTTTAAAGCTTTAGGATGCTAATTGAAGTAATTAT
Organism: Carnegiea gigantea; assembly: GCA_029747015.1. NCBI lineage: Eukaryota > Viridiplantae > Streptophyta > Magnoliopsida > Caryophyllales > Cactaceae > Carnegiea > Carnegiea gigantea. The sequence goes on from JAKOGI010002878.1 coordinate 37,801, forward strand.
GGAATAAACTGAATTATGTCTAAAGGTTATAACTAAATCGGTTTGGGCATGTTGATGGTCTATTCATAGTAATTGCAATGAAATACTTTGCCTATGGATATTGGTTTGCAAACTAGAAAGTAAATATTACTTTGAAGTTTTTATTTGCATTAGTTAAGTATACGTTAAACTCTATATTGGTTATTAAGCATGAATGTTATGCCAATATATGATCGTTCTGTGTATTATTGGTTTGTGCATGTCAATATTGAACCAAGCTTGGTAATTGGATAGTTTGAGGTAGAACTAATGAGAAATTTGAGGTTCTTGTAGTCGATGTTGTGTGAGGAGGGAGCCTGGGTTGTGAATTGCCGCAATCGTGTGGATTGCGAAGCCATGTGTGGCTTATTGAGTATATTCTACCAAGTTGTACTATGAAGTGTGTGAATGTGCTACGTGCGAGCCCTTTTCCCCCCAATGTGCTATGTGATACTATGTGACCAAATTTTGAAATTTTAGGCGTCTTTTAAAAGAAGGGTCGTCTAGAAAGCTTGTTTTCATGACCGCGAATGCTTTTGAATACTTATCAATTGCATAATAGTTTATGAAGATGTTTGTAGCCTAAAAGAAATCCTAAATCGTCGAACTATTCAGTGAGTGACTCAACTGAATAATCAATAGGTTTAGAAAGTTTAAAAGCGAACTAAAAATGAGTTCGAAAATGTTTTGAGGCATTGGTTTTTATATAACTTTTCCTTGTGTTTAAAAGGATTTGAACCTCTTGAAAAGAACATCTTAAGGTACCAATTATTAAATTTAGTTGACTCGTATGCTACCTGCTTATTTAAGTTTCGATTGAATTTCGAATTAGAAGCTAGTAAAATCATTACGATTTTAAGAAGCATTTATGTTCAAAAATTATGAAGAAACCCTGTTCGAATCATAAGCGAGCCAAGTATTCTAAGTTTTGAGGAGTAGTAAGCTGAGAATGATTTAAAGTTTCAATTTGCTTAAGCACCCTTCTTTGAGTATAAAAAGGATTTCAAATGAACTAAAATCGGGCAACTGCGAGTTTATTACGAAACTTAGTGTGAGTTATATGCTAGTTTGAATAAGTTTACTACTTTAAGTTTCAATAAGCTTCAATTATGAATCTAATTTGATTATTACTTTATGTTTCAATAAGCTTCAATTACGAATCTAGTTTGAATCAAACGCTAACTAAGTACCTTAAGTTTCAAATGAGTTTCGATTTATAAGTTAGCAAACTTATTACATTTATAAGAAGCTTTTAAGTTAAAAATAAAGTTGACTTACGAGTTAGCACACTTATTACGTTTATGAGAAGTTTTTAAGTTAAAAACGAAGTTGATTTATGAGTTAGCAAACTTATTACATTTATAAGAAGTTTTTAATTTAAAAACGAATAAACTATAAACATTTCGAAAGGCTATGGTCGTTTTATTGAAAAGTAAGATTTTAGTGAAGTAAGCAATTGAAAAAAAGAGAAATGAAATATGTTTTAATGGCTAAGAAAGTGCAAGGCGATTGGCCAGAGCTTGAGGGTGGGAACTGGATCCAAAGATGGCGTGAGCTGTTTCCCCCAAAAGTAGCATTGGGAGCTGGACGCAAAGATGGCATGAGTTATTCCCTAGAACTGGACTCAAGATATGACTATCTCGATGAAAGTTGTCCCCCATATATATTATGATATGTAAAGCATAAGAAAACCTTGAGGAGGACTGGACTTAAGATATGACTATCTTGGTGTGAGCTGTTACCCCACAGAGGACAACAGTGAAGTTAGAGTTGCTCTGCTAAGACGCGTTTTGGCCAAAAAGTTAAGTACATATACCCTGGGGATAACGTGAGTTGTGAGTGATGATCTCCCTTAGGGGCAGTGTAGATCTCCCCTAGCCAGCACAATAAGATGTTTTTATGTTATGAGTAAGTTCCTAATAAATAGGAAATTGGCATTTTGCCATTTTAACCATTTCAGAAAAGAAAGATTTCTAAGGGCCATTATGAGGCCATATTGAATAAGATTTGAAAAGCTTATAAAGGTCATTAGAGGACCACTATGAAAGAAGTTCTTTTAAAGAATATGAGTCTCAAGAGGCTAAGTAAAGTGTTTTTAAGAAAAGAAAGAAAGCTTTCAAATGTACATATTCTGCACATATTTTATGAACATGTCTCCAAGTGTAGTTAAATGAATTTTCAAATAAAGTATAGTTATGTCCTAGTAATGCATCGTACATTCAACCTTTTCAATGTGCGTATTCTATAGAAGAATGTTTCCTGCCAAGTCTTTCTTACCAGTTTGGATGTTTCGAGGAGTTTTAGAAAGAATTATAAGCTTTAAAGAAGTTGGCGTGAATTATAAACTATTCCTGGAACATATCGAGAATCACTGTGTTTTCAAAAGTATGTTGAAAGTTTCATACTCACTCTTTGTGCTTACCTGTTTACATGCTTGAATGCTTGTTAGAAAGGAAGATTGGTCATTAAGGGCCTAGGGATGAATTGAAGGACTAGTGTGAAGTATAAGGGTGGTAATCTTTCCTTGGGGGCTATGATTACCTAATATGATAGCATTGTATAAATACGTGATATGTGACTATTATTGGTATTATTACCTGCAAATGGTTTTGGTTTTAAAGAGTAGGGAAATTCCCACTGAGCGTGTGGTTGCTCATCCTTTTACTTATTCTTTTTTCAAGTTCAGTTTGAGTAGGTATAAGAGATATTTTGAAGTTATTTTGATGCCGACCTATCAGAAGTCTTTTGCCAGCTTTGTAGGTGTTCGATGCCTGCCCCGTTGTAAATATTTAAGTTTATTGTTGTATATGTAAGCATGTAGCCGGCTCTGTACCTATATATGTATCATTTTGACCCTTGTGTTAGTTGTTTGATTATGAATAATCCCAGGCGAGTGGCCCGAGGTGGCGAATTTGGGTTATTTTAGCACATATTATACCTTATTACCAGCTTACAGGTATCCTTAGCTGAGCTAAGACCCTAAAATGTTGCTAAAACAAGGAAAACTCTTACAGTTTTGTTTTAGAATGATTATCTAAATGCTAATCCAAGCCCTTGATCTTCAAGAGCCTTAAGGACTTCCCTCTAGGAAGTCCTAGCAGCATGACCCCTCCTCGGGTTGGGGGTGTTACATTAGGTGGTATCAGAGCCATAAGTTTGCATTATGCATTTAGATAGCATTATAGATGTGTGTTATGTGAAATACGTGACTTATGTGCTTATATGATCTGTCTTGCTTGGTGTTGCTTGTATTAGCAAATGTATAACTTATAATATGTATGTATATGCCGGTTCTTCCCTTATTATTACAGTGGTAGTGTAGGATGGTTTTCCACATCGTCGATTACGTTTATCTGCCTTTCTGGTTGGCCGCATGGAATGCAGTTATATTCTGGCATACAATGAACGTGCACAGTCGAAGAGTACCCAACGGAATCAGCCCCAAAGTGCTTGGGCAACAAGTTTTATGAGGAAGATGCCTTTGGACAAAAGATGGCAGGAAGTAACCCTCACCTTACGGCATTTAACCTTATGGAGGAAAGAATGTGCCCTTATTCCTATCGGGGTTTAGTAGAACTCCTACTACAAGCAGAGAGTTATCTAGACCACTTAGAATTCACTTCAGGCCAAAGAAACACTGCTGCCATCCAACTTGCCCAAACTGAGCTCATCCAACCTATGGTGAGCCAACACCTCCCCACCACTGTGGCTGAGAAAAGTCAACTAGAGTTTCATCAAACGAGGCATCTTTTCACTAAAAGGCCTCAAGCAGAGTGCTATAAGCAAGTTGTCGTACTGTAGGTACACTAGATAGATGCCTATGGAACGTACTACCCCCAGGATGGCAAGCTACCATGCTCAGGATGAAAGAACTAGTAGATGAGATGCCCAACATAGAGTATACTCCCACTTCGGCATTACAAGAGCTCTTAGCCCCTAACCATGACCAATCTGAGGGTCCATGTGAATCCATAGCTGATAACTTCTCCAGAAATGACACTTTAGATGAAGAATAGAGTAGGGTAGCGTGAGCTAGGTTCACAAATGTTATGTTATATGCTAATAAGTTGAATGTAAGCCTTTTAGTTTATTTTCCTTTAATTCTGAAGCACTAGGAGGGCGAGATCTTCCATCACTCCTAAGTCACATTATCAATGTTCAACGAAATAAATGCAGTTAGTGCTTGCCAAGTGTTATGAATTCACTAGTTTGTTCAAGCATATACGTGCATTTCCTTTAGTAAAATGTGATATGCATGTATAATTACGCGAAGGTTGAGCTAAGACTAAACTAGTGGCCATACATAACATATTTCGCCCACTTGCAAGTAATTTCATTAACCAAGAAAGTCAACCCCCATCAGCTCTAGAACGATTGCATGTTAACCCCTAGTTGAATTAGAACTAAGTAATCCTTTGTGTAATTATATGATATATGCCTCTTCGATGCGAACTAATACCAGAACCAACTGCCATGGAGATGATATGTCAGTTCAATAAGCTTAAACCTCCCAAGTTTGAAGGTGGAACTGACCCTTGGTATACGAGGAGTGGCTTCGAAGAATGGAAAACTTATTTGAAATCATGGGATACCCTGAGAGGTTCAAGGTGCATCTGGCCACCCATCAATTTGAAAAAAAAGCTGAGTTCTGGTGGGGGACAGTAAAACCTAGGGCAGGTGAACCTACGTTGACCTGGAACCAACTGAAAACTTTATTAGACGATCAAGATTACCCCTAAGACATAAGGAGAGCTAAGGAACGAGAGTTTTTACGCTTGAAACAAGGAGAAATGAGCGTAATAGAATATGTGGCAAAGTCCAATGAGCTGAGCCGATTTGCACCAAATGAAGTGGCCACCAAAGAAATGAGGATGGACCACTTCAAACAGGGATTAAGAGGGGAAGTGAAGCAGATAATAATAGGGTATACTTATGACAATTTTCAAGAAATGTACCAGAAGGTTGTGAAGATAGCCTGCATCATGAATGAAACTGAAAATGAGAATAGAGAAAAGGACCAAGTAAAGAGGAAATTTGGCCGTGGAGGATCCAATTCTCAGGGAAAAAAAGACTTTAGTAGGTTTAAACCTAGGATAAAACAGGACAAAAGAATGCAAACCGCTCAATAGAAACCAAGGAAAACGTGTGACCAGTGTGGACGTCAACACCCTGGTCCATGTAGAAACCTTCCGGGCCCATGTTTTGGATGTGGTGATATGGGTCACAAAGTCGCCAATTGCCCAAAGGCTACATGGAATAGTCAGGGTAATATTTAAAGATCCGAAATGGGAATCAACCCAGCAGCACAACCAGGTCGCCAAACCATTGGTGCTCCCTCAGGTGACAATAGAAGCAATGAGAAGCCACTAACTGGCAGTCAGATGGTTAGCTAGAAGGACAGAAGACTGGGGAACCTGCTAACACAATGTCAGGTATTCTTCTTGTTAACCAACTTTATGCCCCCATCCTGTTTGATTCTGGTGCTACTCGCCCTTTTGCTATCCTTGATTTGCGAAGAAACATATTAATAAGCCTCACAAGATGCATATACAACTCTCTATGACCGCTTTCTTAGGAACTATCTATCATACCGATCTTAACTTTAGAGATTGTGTTGTTATTGTGGAGACGGATTAGATAGCTGAGTGTAAAGTGACTTGGATTCTGAAAAGAATGCGAGAGAAGTACCCACATTAATTCCTCTAAGTAAGCAATTTCGAGGGCGGAATTCTTTTGAGGGGGGAGAGTGTAATACCCGCGTACTTTATTTTCTGTTAAGCTGTTCATAATGCCTTTTTACGTTATGAAAATCGTATTTTATTAACGATACAAGTTAAATTATTATCGATGTGCCTATGTGAGGGATAATTTTATTAAAAAGAATATTGTCGTTGTTAAAAATTATTATTATCATTATTATTAGTTTGAAAATTTATTCAGTGATTTTTAATAAGCGTTATTAAAGGCTATTAACGAGCTAATCGATTAGGATCTCGAGTACGATCATGCTGTCAACCTTAGATGAAGTTCGATATTTATTAAATCGAACCTTGTCATATTTGAGAATGAATAATCGATGAGAGATCATATTATTCGATTTGGGTTTAGAATTCGGGATACGAATTATGCTATCGGTACCAACGATTGATTAGCTTGGAACAATAAAAAGAAAGAGAAACTGAGGGGCATTTTGGTAATTTATGCGCGACCCCTTTTCTTTCCTCCTCCTGCCCGCGACCCCCCACCCCCGACAGTCTTTCTCCTCTCCTCTCTGCTTCACCTTCTTCCCCCTCCTCTCCTCCACCAGATACGTGTCCAAGGAGCTCGAATTCAAGCAAAATTCCAGCACACCCAGCTGTAAAATCTACCCATTCTACCTTCCTCACAAGCTAGCAACAATTAGTGCGAAACTTGGGTTGAGACTAGAGCAAAACCACCATATTTTCGGTGGGTTGGGGTGACGAATTAGAGCACGAACACATGCCCAGGTATGGCCATGCAATTCAGCTCTTAGTTGCTTCAATTTTCTATAAATTGGAGTAAAAATTCACAACTTCAAACACCCAATTCAACCTCAAGTCAGTAAGTGAAATTTGGGTCTATTTTACTGTTCGAATTTTGTGAGTTTGGGCATGAATTGGGTGCTGCTCGTGTGACCAGAGGGCAAGGTCGAGAATTTAGAGTTGTTCGAGTTCCCAAAGTCGAGCCAGCAAGCCCTTCAAACAAACACCTAGCTTGAAAATGAGGGGGGGGATTTCCTTACTCCTAAATTACTATTAATTTCAATGAATTTAATTAAATTAGGTAGCACATGTTAATTTTGAGGATTGAAATCAGTTCGGGCGAACTTAGAGTCGACATTGAGAAATTATGAATGTGGTGCTGATTTTGGGTCATTTGTTTGTTGAATCGATGCTCACTTTTAATAATCAGGTAGTTTGGAGAAATGTTTAATGAATAGAATGTTGGCATAGTGTTACGATATCATCAGTAATCAGTTCGAATTCCGTTTGAAGCTTTAGAATGCTAATTGAAGTAATTGTGGAATAAACTGAATTATGTCTAAAGGTTATGACTAAATCGGTTTGGGCATGTTAATGGTCTATTCGTAGTAATTACAATGAAATACTATGACTATGGATATTGGTTTTGCAAACTAGAAAGTAAATATTGCTTTTGAAGTTTCTATTTGCATCAGTTAAGTATACGTTAAACTCTATGTTGGTTATTAAGCATGAATGTTATACCAATATATGATCGTTTTATGTATCATTGGTTTTTGCATGTCAATATTGAACTGAGCTTGGTAGTTGGATGGTTTGAGGTGGAACTAATGAGAAATTTGAGGTTCTTGTGGTCGGTGTTGTGTGAGGAGGGAGCTTGGGTTGTAAATTGCCGCAATCGTGTGGATTGCGAGGCCATGTGTTGCTTATTGAGTAGATTCTGCCAAGTCGTGCTATGAAGTGTGTGAATATGCTACGTACGAACCCTTCCCCCCCCCCCCAATATGCTACATGACACTATGTGACCAATTCTTCAAATTTTAGATGTCTTTTCAAAGAAGGGTCGTTTAGAAAGCTTGTTTTCATGATTGCAATGCTTTTGAATACTTATCAATTGCCTGATAGCTTATGAAGATGTTTGTAGCCTAAAAGAAATCCTAAATCATCGAACTATTCAGCGAGTGACTCGACTGAACAGTCAATAGATTTAGGAAGTTTAAAAGCGAACTAAAAATGAGTTCGAGAACATTTTAAGGCATTGGTTTTTATATAACTTCTCCTTGTTTTTAAAAGGATTTAAACATCTTTAAAAAAGACATCTTAAGGTACTAATCATGAAATTTAGCTGATTTGTATGCTAGCTGCTTATTTAAGTTTTGATTGAGTTTTGAGTTAGGAGCTAGTAAAATCATTACTATTTTAAGAAGCATTTATGTTGAAAAATTATGAAGAAACCTTGTTTGAATCACAAGCGAGCCAAGTATTCTAAGTTTTGAAAAGTAGTAAGCTGAGAATGATTTAAAGTTTCAAATTGTTTAAACACCCTTCTTTGAGTATAAAAAGGATTTCAAATGAACTAAAATTGAGTAACTGAATGAGTTTATCACGAAACTTAGTTTGAGTTATATGCTAGTTTGAATGAGTTTATTACTTTAAGTTTCAATAAACTTCAATTACGAAGCTAGTTTGATTATTACTTTATGTTTTAATAAGCTTTAATTGCGAATCTAGTTTGAATTAGACGCTAACTAAGTACCTTAAGTTCCAAATGAGTTTTGATTTAGGAGTTGGCAAACTTATTACGTTTATAAGAAGCTTTTAAGCTAAAAATGAAGTCAATTTATGAGTTAGCAAACTTATTATGTTTATAAGAAGATTTTAAGTTAAAAACATTAAAAACAAAGTCGATTTATGAGTTAGCAAACTTATTACATTTATAAGAAGTTTTTAAGTTAAAACCGAAGTCGATTTATGACTTAGCAAACTTATTATGTTTACAAGAAGTTTTAAAGTTAAAAACGAAGTCGATTTACGAGTTAGTGAACTTATTACGTTTATCAGAAGTTTTTAAGTTAAAAACGAGGTCGATTTAAGAGTTAGCAAACTTATTACGTTTATAAGAAGTTTTTTAAGTTAAAAACGAGGTTGATTTATGAGTTAGCAAACTTATTATGTTTATAAGAAGTTTTTAAGTTAAAAACGAATGAACTATAAACATTTCGAATGGTTATGGTGTTTTGTTAAAAAGTAAGATGTTAGTGAAGTAAGCAACTGAAAAAAAAGAGAAATGAAATATGTTTTAAAGGCTAAGAAAGTGCCAGGCAATTGGCCAGACCTTGAGGGTGGGAACTGGACAGAGAGATGACGTGAGCTGTTTCCCCCAAAGGTAATGTTGGGAGTTGGATGCAAAGATGGCATGAGCTATTCCCAGGAACTGGACTCAAGATATGACTATCTTGGTGTGAGATGTTCCCCAGATATATTATGATGTGTGATGCATAAGAAAACGTTGAGGGGAACTGGACTCAAGATATGATTATCTTGGTGCATGCTGTTGCGCCACAGAGGACAATTCCGAAGTTAAGTTGCTCTGCTAAGACGCGTTTTGGCCAAAAAGTTAAGTACGTATACCCTAGGGATAACGGAGTTGTGAGTGACAATCTCACTGAGGGGCAGTGTAGATCTCCCCTAGCTAGCTCAATAAGATGTTATTATGTTATGAGTAAGTTCCTAATAAATAGGAAATTGGCATTTTTCTATTTTAAGCATTTCAAAAAAGAAAGATTTCTAAGGGCCATTACGAGGCCATATTGAATAAGATTTGAAAAGCTCATAAGGGTCATTAGAGGACCATTACAAAAGAAGTTCTTTTAATAATATGAGCCCCAAGAGGCTAAGTAAAGTATTTTTAAGAAAAGAAAGAAAGCTTTCAAATGTACATATCCTGTACATATTTTATGAATGTGTCTCCAAGTATAGTTAAATAAATTTTCAAATAAAGTATGGGCACATCCTAGTAATGCATCATACATTCAAACTTTTCAATGGGCATATTCTATGGATGAATGTTTCCTACCAAGTCTTTCTTACCGGTTTGGATGTTTCAAGAAGTTTTAGAAAGAATTATAAGCTTTAAAGAAGTTAGCGTGAATTATAAACTACTCCTGGAACATATCGAGAATCACTGTATTTTTAAAAGTATGTTAAAAGTTTCATACTCACTCTTTGTGCTTACCTGTGTACGTACTTGAATGCTTGTTAGAAAGGAAGATTGGCCATTAAGGGCCTAGGGATGAATTGAAGGACTAATGTGAAGTATAAGGGTGGTAATCTTTCCTTGGGGGCTATGATTGCCTAATATGATAGTATTGTATAAATACGTGATATGTGACTATTATTGGTATTATTACCTGCAAATGCTTTGGTTTTAAGGAGTGGGAAAATTCTCACTGAGTGGGTAGTTGCTTATCCCTTTACTTATTCCCTTTTTCAGGTTCATTTGAGCAGGTATAAGAGATATTTTGAAGTTATTTTGATGCTGACCCATCAAAAGCCTTTTACCAGCTTCGCAAGTGTTCGATGCCCACTCCGTTGTAAATATTTAAGTTTATTGTTGTATGTGTAAGCACGTAGCGGTTCTGCACCTATATATGTATCATTTTGACCCTTATATTAGTTGTTTGATTGTAAGTAATCTCGGGTAAGTGGCCCCAGGCGATGAATTTGGGTTATTTTAGCACATGTTATACCTTAATACTAGCTTACAGGCACCCGTAGCCGAGTTAAGACCCTAAAATATTGCTAAAACAGGGGAAACTCTTGCAGTTTTATTTTAGAATGACTGTCTAAATGCTAATCCAAATTCTTGATCTTCAAGAGCCTTAAGGACTTCCCTCCAGGAAGTCCTGACGGCGTGATCCCTCCTCGGGTTGGGGGCGTTACAATATATATATATATATATATATATATATATATATATATATATATATATACACACACACATTCATATATATATATATATATATATATATATATATATATATATATATATATACACATATATATATATATATATATATATATATATATATATATACACACACATATACACATATGCATATATGTATATATACATGTACACACAACACACACACACACACACACACACACACACATATATATATATATATGTATTTGTACATATATATATATATATATATATATATATATATATTATATATATATATATATATATATATATATATATAGTATATATACCTATATACATATATGTGTCTATATGTGTGTGTGTGTGTGTGTGTGTGTGTGTGTGTGTGTGTGTGTGGGGTTGGTTCTAAACTTACTGAGAAAGTTATTAAATTACAAATACAAGTATATAACTTATCCCTAACCTTACATCAAATGCGTCGTGCAATTATCCAAATGATTATATGTCGTTAAGTCAAGTTTTAATCATCGCAATTGAGTTCATGCGATGGCAAAATAAGTCGACTAGCCTAACACAAATTATTTATCAATGGTCTCATTTGTGAGCCCCAATGCCAAAATATATCTTAAAAAATGAAAAAAAAAAAGAAAGAAAATAACGAAATTTTTATTTAGACCCCTGGTGTTAGTTTATAACTTCACGTTTGTCATATTTGGAGTTGGTCAATAGAAACATGTTGGTTCAAGTCGACAATTTTAGTAATTAAATCAATGTTCTTTGATAGCTCGTCAAGTGATCATGCATCAACATTCAAGGATTTGTTTTTGTGGGATTAATAACTTGATCTGTATTTGCTCAATGAATCAAAACTAAAAAGCAACAACAATATATGAGTATGTGTCAATTAGCATTATATTTATGTGATTACAAATTCTCGTTATCGAAACTCAAGACTTGGAATTTAATTGTCCAAAATTCAAATGAGTCACATTATTATGAGATCATATACAACGATACATTTTTGAATATGATTTCGTAGAATTAAACATGTTATAAAGATGATTTAGAATCGTAAATCAGTCGTGCAGTATTTTTGACAATAGTCACAGAATGATATTATAAATTTATAATCATAGTGTACATTGCATTAAGTCATTAAGTGAATCAAATAGTGAAATAGAATTGCTAGATCCTAATAAGTTTAATAAATTATTATCTTAATTCCTATTATGACAAAATATTTTTTCTCTTATATTTTCACTACATATATATCAAATTAGAAACTTAAAACTATCAACTATTTTATTATTTCCTCTTAAGTTTTTAATTGATTTCATTTGTAAAAATTCTCTCTTAAGTTGTTTTTCTTTTCCCACCTAAACTCAACTAAATGAGTTTTGAAAAATCCAAAATTTCCCCCAAAAGAGAAATGACTAACACCCCAAAAAAGAGTCATTATTTATTTCGGTAAAATTGAGTCGGGTAAGAATGTGATTTGTTTTAAATCGGGTATGGTTCGATTCGGGTTCGGATTGTCCATTTTCAGTTCACTTCGGGTCGGGTCACTACGGATCGGATTTGAATTGGGTCAGGTCATTTCAAGTGTGGGTCATTTCGGATCATGCTACAATTGAAGTTTCGTTCGGTTCTGGATCCGTTTTACTTCGGGTGTTCGGGTCCAAATCGGTTCATCCCATTTTGGGTATTGGTTCGGGTATGGATCCGAGTCATTCGGTTCGGATTTCGGATCTCAAGTTAGTTTTGTCAGGTCTAGTCCTCTCTCTCTCTCTCTAAATCAGACGTCCAACCCCACTCTCTCTCTAAAGCGGCCCCTCTCTCTCTATGACTCTCAGGCTTCTCAGCGCATAGTCGAGACAACCACCATCCCATGGCCCTTTTATGATGTCACCTCTGACACAGGCCATTACAATTGCTCGAATTACTCCGCAAAATCCATCCACATGATGAAATAGCTACCCCACCGCCGCCTAAATGAAGCCCACGGCTTCAACAAGCAACCAATCTGACCAAAACATCGTGTCATTGAGTAGATCGGCTGCTGTTGAGTTATTTGCCGCCGGCCACTCACGCTACGCACCTCTCGGGTGGCGGCACATGATGTACACGCGCGACAACATCGGTGTCTTGTTTTGACGTCAGGATGCGTAGATCAGCTATTATGGTGGGGTTTAGGAGGAAGAAAATGACCAAGATTGTCTTCGTCGGCGACGCGTGACCAACACGCGCCACCGCTCCGGCGGCACTGATGGGTTTTAGGTATATCTCTTTACCCTTTTATTTATTTAAATGTTTGTGTGGATTGGGGTCCATGGGGTGGCTAATAGAAGATCCTTGTTTCCAAACGGGGAAATCAAATTTGAGTCGGGGAGATTTAAGAGAGTCTGTGTTCCATATCTAAATCGCAAAGATTAGAGTTCTAGATTTCTAATGCCTTTGTGTCAAAAAGGGGACATGGGGCGGTCTATCTACCATGTCTAACAGAAGTAAGGGGCAAAGAGAGGAATTTCTGTTAAGGACAAGAAATTCTATCTATTGATATTTTCATAATTATCTCGATGCCCATGTTATATTACACAGAATATTCTGAGCCTAGCATTTTTAGCATAAACTTCACACATGATAGCATTAGGCATATATTGCTGTAGCAGAATCATTTGTCTCGGTTTGGTTTAGTATCATATCATACATAATAATATTAAGTTACAAGCCAGATTAGTCAAATATGAATCTACGGCAACAAAGGTTTATCGGAGCTAGCATCATACAAGCATGGCTTTGATACCACTGTTGGAAATACAAGGACTTACCTTGATGTGTAATGCTTGGAATTCACCTATTGAGTGCTGTCCACGAACATGGTGGCTACTAGAATCACCAAGTGAGGTTTACACCCCAAACCCAAATCTCTATGATGGCTAGATTTAGTGTGAGGGATAGGGCAGAAAGAGTATGGTGCTAAGAATGTTGGTTTCTCAACTATATTCATTTCTTATCTGTTTAGCCCCTTTTTATGATAGCACATAGCTTTGTAACAGAAATAGGAAATTAATATGGTTGATTAATACTGAATTAATCAACTTGTAAATGCTATATTAATGGAAGATTATGGTGCCATGATGTGACCGTTATTCTTCGGTCAACAATGTCAGATTGAAAGAAAGAATGATGGTAAAAGAAACAATAAATAGAAAAATTATAGTTATAGGAATCAACAAAAAGTCCCAAGAAAGTAGAACACTATAACTAATCCTAGCAAAAAATTCATTAAGTGGAGGCCAAAAGCTTTTTGTATGGGTTCAAAGGGCGAAAATGTGGTTATTGAGTGCGAGTTTGGATCTCCTACAAGTGTCAATGATGGGGTCACTGTTGTAAAAGAGGTGGAATTAGAGGATCCATTTGAGAATATTGGAGCAAAGTTTGTGAGACAAGCAGCTGCTATGATTTGACGAGAGATGGGACCACTACATCTATTGTTCTTGTACAGGGTATTATTGCAGAGAGAGTAAAGGTGGTGGTTGTAGGTGCAAACCCTGTTTTGATCACCAGAGTTATTGTGATGACTAAAAAAGCATCAGTATCTAAGCCTAAGGAATGTCAAAAGAAGTTGGAAGACAGTGAGCTTGCTAATGTACCAGCTCTTACTGCTAGTAACAATGAAATTGGTAATATAATAGTCAAGGAAATCATTAAAGTGGGAAGGAGAGGTGTGGTTTACCCTTCAAGAAGGAAAAAGTGTTGGGAATAGTCATTATGTTGTTGAGGGGATGCAGTTTGAATGAGGTTATCTATCCCCTTACTTGTTACTGATGTGGAAAAAATGTTAGTTGAGTATAAGGATTATAAATTGCATCTAGTTGGCAAGAAGATAACAAACGCAAGGGAACTTGTGAACATTTTGGAAGATGCTATCAGAAATGGAAACTTGTGCTGATAATAGCAGAAGATATTGAGCAGGAACCTTTGGCAACTCTTCTTGTGAATAGACTGGGAGGATCCTTGAAGGTTGCTCCAATTAAGGCTCCTCGATTTGTTGAATGGAGAAGGGAATATCTTGATGACATAGCTATGCTCACTGAAGGAATTATAATCAGAGAGGAGGTAGGGCTTATGCTAGACAATGTTGGCCCAAAGGTTCTAGGTCGTGCTGCTAAAGTTGTGCCCACCAAGGGTTCAACCAGAATTATTGGTGATTGAGGTGAATAAAACCATTATCAAACTTTCACGAAATGTTTTCCTTTAAGTGTATAGTTTTTCATTTAGCCGATCCTTTGAATAATCAGTGTAGTGCCTGGGAGTTTGTTCAGGACTCTTATTCAACATACATTTGGCTATATAGACACTCAATTGTGGAACATGTATGCTAAATTGTGGAACTGTCAATGTATTATAAATGTATAGTGGAATACGTAATAGTGGAGCACTTAATTGTCAGGGTGTAATTCATAATTCGAAATTCAAAAAAGAAATACATCATATTCTCTATCTGAGTCAGTTGGAATAGAAGCTTTTTTCCATATCTAGTGAGGAACATGTATGCTGTTATTGTATTCTCCATAGCCAGTACTTGCTTTCTGACATATGCTCTGTCTGAGATCTGATTATAGTCATTAACCTTCACTGCCCATGCTATTCATGAGGGGATAATCACACCACATTACTGGAACATAATGCTAGCTCTTATATTGTAATTCTTGATTTCTTTCTGCCTAATTTCACAAACAAGTAATAGTTAGACCTCTTTAAGGATCATAGGCTTATATGTGTTAAACGAGAAGCGAACACCAATTTAAACTATAGTAGTAACTATAGCACCTTCAGAGATGTTGAGATTTCAGTGACTGGAGAAGGGACTATCTTGACGATCTAGCTATGCTTACCGGAGGAACTGTGATCATGGAGGAGGTAGGACTTACACTAGACAAGGCTGACCCAGAGGTTCTGGATCATGTTGCTAACGTTGTTCTCACCAAGGATTCAACCACAATTGTTGGTGATTGAGGGGGATAAAATCATCATCAAACTCTCACCAAATGTTTTTAATTTTTCATTTGGCTGTTCCTTTGAATAATCAGTGTAGTGCTTGAGAGTTTGTCTAAGAAGAGCTCTTATTCAACGTATATTGGGCCGCATTGACACTTAGTTGTGGAACATATATGCCAAATTGTAGAACTGTTAATGTATAAATGTATTCTAAAACACTTAATTATGGGGCACTTAATTGTGGTGGTGTAATTCATAATCCCAAATTCAACAAAGAAATACACCATATTCTCTACCTCAGTCAGTTGGAACTGAATATAAGCTATTTTAGATGTCTAGTGAAGAACATGTATTCTATGGAACTGTCAATTTTTTTATTGTATTCTCCATAGCCGGCACTTGCTTTTTTGACATATGCTCTGTCTAAGATCTAACCATAGTCATTGACCTCTACCGCCCATGCTAGTTATCAAGGGGTAAGCACATCCGTTACTAGAATGTGATGTTAGCTCTTATGTTGCAATTGTTGATTTATTTCTTTCTCATTTCACTAACACAAACAAGTAATAATTAGACCTCTTTAAGGACCATGGGCTTGTATGTGTTTAATGAGAACCAAACACCAATGAAAACTATAGCAATAATTACAACTCCTTGACCGATGTATCGACTTAGACAACAAGTAACAAAGCAGTACAGTAGCCCCTATAGTTGCTGTAATGTTGTAATAATCGTAACAGGTGCCACAGTTTGTGTAAATATTTGCACTTGTCTTTTCTCGTTTTCCTTTGCTTTTGGGGGGGCAACCTATGTGCTTTAGTTAAATGCTAGTTGGATACCAAACTAAATATTTTTCAGATGCATCTGGATAAAGCTGAATATTTTGTTTCTCTAAACATATATATGTGTATGCATTACTTGAAACTGAAGTTTCTATTTTTTACATCTACACGACATTGATGATATTATAGATACAAAACTGAAGTTACGTAGCAACCACTATAGCATTGCAATAGTTGCTACAACATCCCGGCAGCTCCAAAAGTCTATGCAGCAGTAGCCACCCAATGAGCCACTGTGACAAGTAACAACCTATAGCCGCCGCAGGATGTCAAGATATCTACATTTTATTTTTTGGGGTTAGGGGCAAGCTGTGTACCTTGATTTTATTCAACACGGACTTGTGAAGGGTTTCCTGTCCTTTTGTGCTTCCTTTCTATGAAATTTTGAGATTTAAAATTTGTTATCGCATATATACTTAATTTAAAGTTTTTTTAATAGTTGAATTTTATGTGCTTTCATTTTACATGAGGTCTAATGACTAATACTCGCTTCAATTTTTATGGTTTTGTTATAGATTTCAAATTCTTGTGGGCTAGACAAGTATGTGGATTGAAGACAAATTCTTAATGATAGAGGTATCAAGTCCTTTCTTCTTTTCTTTTTTTTTTTTTTTTCCATTTCCTAGAACAAGTTTTGTTTTTCAAATTTGAATACTGTATGGAACTATGGTGAATGTTTTAAGCACAGTCAGCTATACAGCCAATAGCACGATTAAATATAAGCTTATCATTGTTTAATATTTAATCATCATTGTTTAATATTTAATAGTCATTGTTTAATATCTTGACGGTTAAATATCCTGATCAATTAGTCCACAAATCAATATCCTGATCAATTAAAATACAGGATATTGATTTGTGAAGTGATTTTAATTGTCATTGTTTAATATTTAATCATCATTGTTGTAATTAAAGCCCATAACTAGTGATTTTCCAAAAAAAGGTAAATTAAACAATGACGATTAAATATAAGCTATTAAAATAACCATTTAGTGGGGCAACATGCCAATTGCTTCTACACAAGCCATTGAAAATTGAAAATAAGATAACCAATCAAGCATACGAGGTGAAATTAAGTAATAAACTTCTAAGTAACTGAAAAGTACAAACGAATTGATTGATTAAGGAACTCACCATCAAAACAAATGAGGAAATGAGCATTCTTTCTTTTTAAAGTCTTGCAATAAGAAGATAAGAACAACCCATCACATACCTACACAAACAACACCCTTAAAAAGGTCATATAGAAGGATGATAAGCAATCACAGTCAAACAAAACACATCTATAAAGAAAGCATGGGCAGAGTCACCCCCCTCTCAAAGGATATCAAACAGTACCCATATATAATGCAATTCTTTACAAACAATCACCCCTTGCCTCCCTACTGCCACCCTGATATATTAACATGCTAACACACCCTCACATATTAACATGCCAACCCAAACATACCAACAACAACCCTGAACCCCCTCCCCAAACAAAAAAAGAAAAGAAAATCCTGAGCAAAATCAAACATGCCACCTCAATGATAACCCTTGCATTAAATCTTAAAACCACAGCAGATCAATCAAGGATGCAAACATAGAAGGACTTCATTTTTCCACTGAAGAGTGGATTGTTTCTACACCCAAAACAATACACCACAAATTACACATGCCTGTAGAACAAATGCCGATAACTACGCTAAATCAAGGATGCAAACATAGAACTTCATTTTTCCATTGAAGAGTAGATTGTTTCTACACCCAAAACAATACACCACAAATTACATATGCCTACAGAACAAACGCCGATAAGTAAGCTAAGCTCAAGGGAATTCAATAAGGATCACATATTATGGATTGAGTTAATACACCTATACAACGACACAAGTAAGCTCAACACCAACTTCTTAGCACATAAGCAATATCCCTTAAAGTAACTTGGAGAGTGTAACCCAAAAATTTATTTTGATAAGCATAATGTCTCTATAGTTAGCAAGCTATAGTTTCTAGAACTGTGATTAGAAATTTTACAAGATACATTTGATTAGAGCAAAATTATCACATACTAAGTATACTTGTGCCAAGACCTTGCGTCAATATCACTCGGTTTTGACAGACTGATAAAGGACTAAAATCTTGACACTGCCTCCTTTTCTTTAATATTAATCCATAGTCTCTATTCTATCACACCAAGTAAAAGGTATGAGAAGTTATCTAAATCTCTCAAGTTACATTTTGTTAACAACCAAACTAAATTGAAAAAATTCAAAAGGTAAAAGAGGAGAGATGAGAGATTCAACTCAGAATCCAATATATGTAGAATTAGCCATCTATCTTTAAGGAACCTCTCTGATTTAGTTTAACTCAACCTCCATTACGAAAGGACAAAACCACCACAAAACCACTTTTTAATATCATCAAATTCAATTCGCCGATCATTGAAATGGAGGTAGAAGTAGACATACCTGCCCTAGCAATTAAAATCAATAGACAAAGGCTTAATGCCCTCGAGCAAGGGATGCCACATGCTATCCTTTCCGTAATCGTATGAGTTAGGATGGAGTTAGGAACTGAACCTACTAACTTGTATGTATTCCTTGGTAAATATAATAAGAACCATCCAAATTGGAAGAAATTAAAAAAAAAACAAACTTGTCAGTAAAATAATTGATCACTTGCCTTGACTAATTTTGCCGAAGATAACTAAAAGCTTATATGGATTCTCCCTATATTTCTTCCTCCTTCAAGAAAAGAAAAGATTACAATAACTTAGACTCGGTTAAAGTATAAAACAACTTAGTTGCACAAAAGAAAAAACAAGATCTAATGTTTCTCCATGCAAAACTTACAATTCTGGAATGTCAACAGCTATCAGTTGCCAAACTAAGTCTTCATTAGCAATTTGCATATATCTTCTAGTAGTTCTACTGTTGTAATCATCCAGTTAATCCCGAACACTCTTGAGTTTCTTCTTGCTGATATTTACACCTTTACAAAGTAGGTATAGCCTATGCACCATAAACCCCCCTCCAAAATGACCCCAAATCCTATGCACACCTAAATCTAATAGGTAATAATACACAAAAGAGAAAGTACTACAATCTACAATCACAAGACTCATTTCTTGTCAAATAATACATGAATTGCCAGAAGAAATCGAATAAGAAGATCATGATCAGGTGTGCAAACCTTAGCAAATAAATAAAGTTTTATGGCAAAGTACCTATGCTTTTCAATATGCAACAGTGCGGTAGTGTGCAATTTAACATGCGGAGTGACATCGACTCTAATATTCTCAGGCCACCAATCTTCTCCAATCAAGGGCAACCTATTGCATGGAAGAAAACAAAACAAGCCCATGCCATCGAAGGGACTTGATGAAAAATCAATTGTGCAAAGAAAATTCATCCCAAAATCAACACCCACCCCCCCTGCGGCCAAAACACCACTACTACACACACATGCGGAAAATATAGGGAGAGAAAAATTGTTGCCTACCATTCCGAAAAAACATAGAGGCCTCGATGAAACTAAGATTAAGCAATTTTTGTTAGAATATACAGGCAAATCGTGAGATTTTAGATGAAATAAAACATCTCAAAGTCCCATATTCATAACATACAGTCACATTAAAAATACTCCCTAGAAACCCAACAATGGCGTGTATTCAAAAGCAATAAAATCATGATGAATGGGGGTACATAAACAAGGAAAATCCTATTTGTGAAAAAAAAAAAAAAAAGAAGAGCAATGGGAAACGTCATGGTGGAAATGGTGAATAGTCATTAAGTGCATAACAAAGGCCATACCTAAATACACAAATGAAAAGCCAAAAATGTTAAAAAATTATTCCTGATATTAAAGAAAGTTAAGAAGGAATTTCTCGTCTTCAGAAATGCCTATTTGAATCAAAAACTCAATGATGTCAAGGGGAAGTATTATACTTACAATAAGGAGTTTTATGCCATAGTGAGAGCATTGGAGCATTGGAGCATTGGAGGCACTACTCGGTGGGAGGAGAATTCATTCTGCATTTAGACCATGAGGCCCTTAAGTTTATTCAAAGCCAGCATAAGCTCAATCCAAGGCATGCAAAGTGCGTAGAGTACCTACAATCCTTTCACTTCATGATTCACCACAAAGCCGACAAAATGAAGAAAGGGGCAGATGCTTTGTCAAGGAGGTATCTCCTTCTCTCTAGTTTGGAATCCAAAGTACTTGGTTTTGAGTGTGTAAAGTAGTTGTGTGCCCAAGATGAAGATTTCAAGGGAATCCTTGAGAAATGCTCCAACCATGCACACGGATTGTTTCATATGGAGAATGGTTTTCTATTCAAGGGCATCAGGTTATGCATACTAAAGAGCGGGTTTAGATAGCTTTTGATTTAAGAGCTTTATGGAGGAGCCTTGGCTAGACTTTTTGGTGCGGAGAAGACTTGCTCAATGATTAAGAAGTACTACTATTAACCAAAAATGTCCAAGGATGTAGAGCATTATGTCAAAAAATGCTCTACTTGCTAACTTGCCAAGAGCCACTTATGGCCTCAAGGCCTTTACTCACCACTCCCGGTTCCTCAAGGCACTTGGGAAGATGTAAGCTTGGATTTTGTCACCGATTTACTTGGGACGCAAAGGCATAGGGATTTCATTATGGTGGTAATGGATAGATTCTTAAAAATGGCTTACTTTGTAGCATGCCACACCACTAATGATGCATCTCACATTGTAAACCTCTATTTCAAGGAGATTGTTGCCCTCCATGGCATACCAAGAAGCATGGTGTCAGATAGGGATACCTAGTTTTTAAGCCACATGGAGAAAGCTAGGCATTCACCTCAAGTTTAGCATAACTTGTCACCCACAAACGGACGACCAAATTGAAGTGACCAATAGAACTTTGGGCACTTTGCTTTGGGTTCTTGTCAAGAAGAACATAAGAAGGTGGGATGAGTTGCTTTGTCATGTCGAGTTTGCCTTCAACCGAGCACCTAGCAAGGCCACTAGCCTTTCCCCCTTTCAAGTGGTGTATGGATGCAACCCACAGACTCCATTGGACCTTATTCCAATCCCTAATCCAACTAAGTTTGGTTGGAAGGTCGAGAAAAGAGCTAAGGAAATTCAAGATCTTTATATGCCAAGTTTAGGGAGGAAATTGAAAAGTCCAATGATCAAGCTAAGCACCACACCAACAAGCATAGAAAGAAGACTCATCTTCATCCTGGAGACTTGGTATGGATACATCTAAAGAAGGATCCTAGCAAACGCAAGTCCAAACTCATGCCAAAGTTGGATAGCCCCTTTGAAATCCGTGAGAAGATTGGTCCAAATACATACACAGTGAGCCTTCTTGGGGAGTATGGGTTGTCCATCACCTTCAATGTGGCTGACCTCAGTCCATAATATGAGGAGAATGAAGAACTTCCAAGTTTGAGGTCAAACTCTAATCAAGTTGGGGGCTATGACCATTCTTTGGAGCCTTTTCAACCACATCCATTAAGCCCATAGGAACCAGAAAGCACCAACGATATAAGGCGAGTTCATGCCTTGGTCAGAAACACCCTAAATTAGTCCAATAGTAACCTGCCCAGTTCATCTGAACATTGGCCTGATTTTATTTACCTTTTAGGGGTAGATGCTGAAGGCATGATTGACTGTCTTGCCCACTCTCGTTAAGTTTATGGAGTTAGCTTTGAAATAAAACAAGTTCCAAGCCTTTTGGATATCATTTGGTTAGTCAATTAGCAAGATCATTCCAACGGTGTAGTTTAGGTGGCAAACTAGCATAGTCCGAATTGGCGGGAAATTTAGTGGCCTAAATAAAGTCCAATCTTTTTAAAATTTTAGGGATGAAAGAAGAGATAAAACTTTATCAAGTAAAATGCCCAAAGCTCCCCGAAAGTACCCCATTGTGCTACTTTTATCCAGTCTAAAGTACGAAGAAATACCCTTTTACCCAACTGCAAGCTAGCCATGGAGATGGGTCTTGTTTCTTGGGTTGCCACTTGTACTTCTTGCTGCATTTGACTTTCATTGATGTATTAGGATGTTCTGTAAGCTTGACACCTTATTTAGTTGAATCATTAGATCTAATGAGGTGATCAAAGCTAGATTAGATGAATTAGTGTACTTAGGAGACCGATTTGATCTTCCCCTCTTCCCTAAGTGTACTCTTGGTCCCCTAGCTGATTTTTGAACGTTTGAATGGTTCGAGTGGCTCTTTTAAAACCAGCCTCAAGCCCTTTTGTAAATCAAATTTGAATGAATGCAAACTTAAGTTGTATCAAATGGGTTTAAGTGTGGCTCCTCAGATTATCCCTGCTAGACTCACTTGCTTATCCCTTGTAGTTGATTTGCTTCAAATATGTCCGAGCATTACATTCTATCTAGGTTACTTTTTCTTGTTTTTCCTTGGTTGTTTGAGTGTTGGTGAGGCAAGAGTACATCAAGTCATATCAAGATCAATATGTAAATCAAGCATATGAAACACAAGGATCATGAGAATAATTCAGAACATCAGATATGTGTAAAACCACATAAAGATCATGATACCAGTCTAACCAGTATTCCAAAGTTTGTTGGATGGACTTTGACAAAATTATATTAAAGCTCATATAAACTTATAACCATAATCCTTTAAGCACACAAATGCAATGACATAACAAGGCTTACTTAGCATGTTGATTACATATATAGACATGCTGTCATTCAAACATGTGTTTCAAAGTCAGACTGACTAAATTTGACATAATAATATCAAAGCAAAAAAAGATGCATATCAACGTTAGCTCAAATACCCTAATTTAAGCTCATACATGCAGTACAATAGATATGTAAGAAGCAAGCTATAGTTACGAGATACCCTACCAAAGTTAGGTCAAATGACTTCAACAATCACATACTCACAGTCTTACTTAATGACTTTGACTGAGTCAGAAATTACACTTAGCAAAGTAGGTCCAACTAGATCAAATGTATGCATAATATGATCAAATACACTGAAATGGAAGAACTTGTATGTTAGCAACATATAAAATGTACACATATATCAAACACAAATCAAAATACACTTTCAACATATCAATTCATTCAAGTATTTACATAGTAATGTTTTTCGATTTGATCAAGATATATCAAATGCAATTAAGTCGACAATAATCATTAGAATAAAAGGATTTAAAATCCCACCAATATCAACTTCCAAGATATTATAGTTGCTTGCTAGTTATTTGCGAAGGGAGTGTTCTTTTTGTTCGTATGAATGCCACCTGTGCAATAAACATATGGGGACAGGGAAGTTGGCAATATGATGCTTGGCTTATTCTCCAATAAACAATGCTCCCCGTGAAGATCAGATGAGTCTAGGAACAATAACCAAAACAATTAGCGCAAGTATTTTTGTAGTGTTTGGCATTTATTTTTCTTAAGGTTTGTATTCAATTTTATAAATGGAGAGTATTAATATCGGCAAAGTTTTCCCTTGTATAGTCTGATCGTAGCTCAATCAATTTGCATTAGCTGATGATAATAATAAAAAAAGAGTCCAACTTCTTTCACAACATAATGTTATCTTATAAGATAATTACAAATTAAAAAAAAAAAATCATGTTCATTGCATATATATTATCAAGTGTTTGTAAAAATCACTCATCCATTACAAAGAGTTGAAAAATTCGTTTAAAGTCTCTGCCCAACAAAAAAAGTCTTTTTAAAATTGTAAAAGCCAAAATAAGTGCAAGCCTTCATGAGAGCAAGTTGTAATGGGCGGGAACATTAGCCTGACCAATCCAAGTCCCTCGTAAGAATGGCATGACAGTGTAGTTTTGGGCCTCCTGTCTACTAATGGACTTCTTGTAACCCGGCCAATTGACCCGGTTGATGGTATCTGCACCCGGCCCGTTGTTATTGAACTCTGCGTAGTATAATGTACTGAGTGCAAAGTCCCCTTGCCAAGGTAACCACCCTTCTGGCTGGATGAGCTCTCCTATGTTGGACTCCATGACGATGGTTCTCGAATACTCCTTCCAAGGCCGGCCCAAGTAAGTCTTGATCTTAAGTTTTTCCGGCTCGAGCCCCTTGTCAGGAAGGATCTTGCAATTGTGAAGGACAAATCCAGTGTTCTCATGCCTGTCAGCTCTACCCTGGGCTGTGATGATGTTTTGCT
The DNA here is from genome assembly GCA_029747015.1 of Carnegiea gigantea. Lineage (NCBI taxonomy): Eukaryota > Viridiplantae > Streptophyta > Magnoliopsida > Caryophyllales > Cactaceae > Carnegiea > Carnegiea gigantea. The sequence continues at coordinate 62,259 of JAKOGI010002878.1, forward strand.
GGTTTTCCATAGGTTTTCTGACCATGATCTCGCAATTTTGGAATATGGCAGCTGCATCACCGAATATGAAGTCTATGGTGCCAGTGATGTAGCAACTACGATAGAAGTGCCTATGTGTTTGCGCATACAAGGTGTCCTGGTATCCTTCCATCCGACAGTTGAGAAAGACTGCACGATCCGCCTGAACACGGAGCGCTACTGCTTGGTGCTTTTGTGGGCCGGCTGTGTTCCTGAATCCTATGGCAATGCCAATAAAACCCTCTCCCAACACAGCTGAAAATTAAAATTCACAAATATTATTTTTTACATTGTACATGAATATATAAATTATTTTTAACCTTTTAAACCTCTTAAAAGAGGAAAGTGGAATTTTTTTAATTACAGTTGTTCCTATGTTGAAGATTAACTACGTAAAATTCTGAGATGTTATAGCCTAAGGGATTATTCATGTTGTGTGTTACTCTCATTTAACCTAGTAAATGAATATACGAAAATGATATCAATGACGTAAAGCTTAATTGGAAGAAGGCATACCAACGGTGGCAGTTTCGAAGGTGCGGACTCCATCAACGAAATTTTTGTTGCCAGTGATCATGGATTTTTGTGATCCATCGCCATACATCGTTATATTCACCATTTTTTTGGTGATCGTCACGTACTCTTCATAAAAACCTTCTTTCACATAGATAAATATCCTATCATTTCAAACAAATACACGCGGCTAATGTAATTTTCAATCCCGTTGAATCCATATAAAAACTCAGTTACTTGATTTCAGATTGGATGATAAAATTTTGGTTGGTCGAACGATTACAAGTGAGATTATTCACGAGGGTTAAACAAATACCTTTCCTTGCGATTCTCAGGCAAGTTTTTCAAGCACTCATTGATAGAAGTGTAGTTCCCACTTCCATCTCTGGCCACCGTGATGTTAGGCACCAAGCCGACGGTTGCCTTCGCCGCCAGCTTCCGCTCATCCCGGCCAACCCACTCAGGGAACCCTTCCTCATCGATGGCCGGCGGTGCACTAGCGGCCCGGTGGGCCATAAGCCTACGAGCCGAGCCCGATTCCAAGTCCAGGTCCGACTCCCAGCCATCGGGGCCTGGTGCCTGGGCCGGGGCCAAGCCTGGGGGCAGCACACCTTCATAGATCTTGGACTCATCCTGGATGAGGGTAGCAACTGAGGAAACAAGAGCTAAGGAGTTACTAATAAATTCTTTTGTAGCATTCAATGTACCCTTAATATCATCCTTGGTCTTGCTATCAGGGAAGGCATCAACGCATGTCTCTTGGTAGGAGTAAACAGCACTTAACCATGTTTTGAGGTCATTTATCCTTGATGAAAAGTCTTCTTGTTTTTCTGTGTGGTTGACTGATGTACCCAGCTCCTCTTTGGAATCCTGAAGTTTAATTTACACAAGAAAATGAGAATATTAGAATCTCTAATGATGTTTCCTAATCCATGCATGAAATCGTACTGCAAGCAATAAGTTTGCCTTCAAGGGTGGGTGTTATCACTATCTATGTAGGAGTTATTATCAGTTATTTAAGTTCACACACATTTTACACTGGTCTTTTCAACCCGCCTCCTCTTTTATACCCAAAACAAGAAGGAAAAACATATGAAGGAATACGATTTTCTAAAACAGTGGTCGGGTTGCTTTAGAAAATCATCTTTCCATATTTTTAACCGATTTAGTTTTCTGTCCATCAAGTTATGTGCCTATGTACATATGACTTAGTCATCCTTCTCCTCAGCAATACCCATATTCTTTTGTAGAAGTCATGCAAAGCTCGAGTTGCCCCAAAGTTGAGGAGCCATACCTCAAAAAGCTTCTTGCAAACATCATAAGCAGCCTTCTCCTCAGGCTTCTCAAACTTGAAGGCACCGATCTCATCAGCCGCCTTAACAACCGCATCTGCAGCAGCAGCAATCGCGGTTTTGACTATGACCCTAGGCTCAATGGCGGGGCTAGATTTGGTGACATCAACCAATTTGGTTAACGCTTCCTCACATGTTTTTTTGTAATCCGTAGGCTCACACAACATCTGCACAATCTTGCTCGAGGTTTGTATCGCATGATCGTCTCCTCCGTTGCTCCCTTGTGATGGCGGGGATTTCTTAGAGGTGCTACTGTCCTTGGAATCGTCATGATTGTGAGCTTTATCGCTTTTGTCCTTAAAATGCAACAAGGCAAGTACTCCTCCGGCCACACAAAGGAGGAGGAAGACGCCTAAAAAAACTGCGATTAAGACCTTCTTCTTGAGCTTCTCAGCTCGTTCGGCTCTCCTACGTTTCGATACCTGGGCAAATTCCTCGAAAGCCATGGCTCAAGAAATCCAAAGGCAGAGAATTGTGGAATTGAAAAGATAGAAATAGGGAGGAGGGAGAGGCCTTCTGTCTTAGTTTTTAGCCCCCTACTCCAAGGCAGGATGGGTTTTTTTTTTTTTTGGTTGCCTCTATCTTTTCTCTTCCTCCAAACTTTTGCTTTTATTTTTCTTCTTTAGAATTTAGTCTTATTTTTAGTCTTTTTCTTTTTCTTTTTCTTAATTTAATTGAGGTCTGGATTCGAGAACTTCTATGCTGTATTATTTGTTATTATTGGCAAAATGTTATTCAAAAGTTTGTTAAGTAATTGGAGGGAAATGGTTGATGCACGATAATCCTCTTAACCGTTTTTCCCGCACATGTTTTCCACTAAATTTTTCATTACTTCGCTTGGTTAAATTATCACATCATACAACAACTCTAAAATCATAGACACTAGAGGATCTATTGGACAATCTCTAGGCCTACAAGGGAAATCAAGCTCCCTATTTAATTCGTAGACACTAAATCATCTGATGTGTTTTTTTTAAAAAAAAATAAAAAGCTATCTTTAAACATTTTGTTTGAGGATCATCAAGAGGCTATTTCATGAAAAATGATCAATTTGCAAGAATTTTTTGCTCTAATTGTAGTGCTTTATTCACACAAGGAGAAAAATCGCAAGAAAAATGAGGCCGAAATGCTAATTGTCTACCAATGAGGCATACCTAGTTTATATACTTTATCATTTTTCCTCACCCAAGAGAGTGAATATTTTTACAAGAAATAGGAGATTATAGATTTCCACGGCTTTCTTATAAAGAATTAAGAATAGAAGACCCCATATTAAGGATATTACAGGAGTATTTGCGATTTCTATGTAGTGAGAATGACAAAATGCAGATGACGAAATTTAACAATTAGACGGGGGTTTGAAGTTTTCCTTTCTTAGTTAGGAAACAACATTCCATGTAGAAAGCAAACGGAAAAAAAAAAAATCAACCAAATTGCTATTTCAAATTGCTGTTTATCAAACACCCACTTAACTGTTTGATTTTATCAAAACAGCTAAAATACTCCCAAACAGCTTTTTTCTCCAAAAAAGCTATTATTACCAAACATCCCAACATACCATGGGACAAAAAGTATTTTTCCTGATCATTTGTTGGAGGAAATACAGTTTAGACTTCTGATAAGACAGCTATTACGATTAAATTATGTTAGTAAATCATGGTGTGCCCTCATCAACAACTACAAGTTCACCAATAGGACGGTACATCAAGCCAACATGTGGATTGCCCTTCACCATTGGCCTAGATGAACAAGCTAACTTCTACCTTCTACCTAAAAAGGAAAAGGAGGGTATTTTGTGTTTGATTCCTAACTTAAAACGTGATAGTGGCCACCAATTCAATGATGATTTAGACCTCTTCAGTACAATTGCTTTTGGAGGGGTTGTGAACAGCATTATTCGCCTTCATTAGATTGACCAACATTTAGGCTTGTGGAATCTAGCTATCAGAGAATTCAAGGTTATTCTCTATTGGAGTATAAAAATGGATATTGTCCGACATTGATAAAATGAAAGAATTTGAAAGTGGATGTTGGCCTAATTGGTATATAAAAATTTAACATTCCCCCTTATTTTAGGACTTTTTGGTCTTGCTGAAGATGATATGGGAATAGAGCGGGCTCACGTGATGGCATGTGCGGGGCGCCTGACGGTTCCTTCCTCGAGCGTTAGTGTTGATCTAGAGAGTACACAGCCACAAGAGCGAGGGTGAATTGTGGTGTCTGATTTTCGCAACTTTTCTGGCAAACAGTCTTAGACCCTGTTCGCACAGGCTGTTCCTGAGTTGTGCAAAAGCGGAAATCCAACGAAATTGAATGCGGAAATAATGGACACAGGATTTTTACGTGGAAAACACCTCTAGCTCAAGTGAGGTAAAAAAAACCACGACCTACCTCGTGTAGGATTTAATCACTTCACTAAACGGGCTGAATACGTTACAATAGTAACACACCTTGTTACAAATTGCAACCCACGTAACCGTCTTCCCTAAAATCGGTTACCCCACGTCCAAAAGTCCACTTGACTTATGACACACTCACCTCACTTTTATAAAAGAGAAATTACAAAGAAACACCCTATTACAATACTTCTCAACTAAGCTAATATAGGGTACAATGAAGTCCTAGTATGCCAACTTTGAAAGCTCAAAAACATCACTCACTTGACTCAGTTTTCTTTTGAAAATTTAAATCTCTTGAACACTGAATTTTTGCTCCTGAAAAACCGATGTCTCAATGAGTTGTAGAAAGCAATTTCTTATAGAGAACTTTGTAAGGCAAGACGATTATTTTCTCATATTTTTTTTCTCAGATTTGGAAAACAAAATCCCTAAAGGAAATAGAGTCCTTTAGCCGCAAGTAGTGGAGTAACGTGAGTTGGAAAAATTCCTTAACCGCTTGAGTAAGGTGGTAGTTCTCAGCCACAAGGATTCAACCACTAGCCCATGATTTTCTCAACAAACTTATCCACTTGCCAAAAATTAGAGATTCTTTTTATTCAAAAAGATCTTGCAGATCCCCTTAGATTTAGTTAAAGATAATCGTTTGGGGTTAAAATACTCCACAGAAAATCCTGCTTGCAAATCTCGGAAATGCTGCCCAAAATCAGAGAGAGAATCGTGTAAAATCATTTTTCGCAGCTTAGTTTGGAAACACCCTGACCGCCTTATTTCCAGGACTGTTCTGAAAAGGTGATCCAAAATATCTTCCAAAAAGCAAAACCGTTTCAAGTAAGTGGTAAGTCAAAACTTTCTAATTGGCATATTAACAAGAGTCTAAAAAGATAAAACCTAAATCAAACCAAGACTTCTTGTTGTAACGACCAGTCATCTTGTAGAAAGACGAATTGCTGCTTCAAACACTTCGCAGATCCTGTTCCTTACAGCTACACTTATATCGCTGAATTGAGGACCTGTTCTTAATCATCCATTAGTCAAGCAATTTTAAGGCATTGAGAACAGCAGTGAGAACCTGTTTGGAGAGCCTGTTTGGGACAACAACACTTGGATTTGTTATCATCAAAACCTTATACATCATAACAGTTAGACCTGTGAAAAAGGTAACTCGGGTTGAGATTCGGGGAATGCTTCTCCGACAATCAAGTCAGCATAGGTTCCAAGAAAAGACAGAGCGAAAGGAGGAGAATTTAAGACACATATGAGAGAATGTGCCAAAAAAGCGATCCCTTTTCTGAGGTAGGTAGGGGGTATTTATACTCCCCCTAGGTAGGGGCAAAATGGTAATCTCACTCAGGGTGTTTTCTTAATGGGCCGCTAAGTAGTTTCCCGCGCTGGGCTTCTGAAGTAGGGATCTCTAGACCTATAGGCTGCTAAAAATATTCGTCCTCCCCTGGTCCATGAGGGCTAACATGGGGCCCTCCTAAAATCATCATATTTTCCTGATCACCCCTCCTTGATTAATCAGCTCACTAGATGGTGTCATAGAATATATTGGTGGCATCTTGTGTTTGTGATTAGACACAAACTCTAACAATGTTAAAATCATAAGATCGATAAATCACAGCATTAATAAGAGCAATGGCGAATCTGATAACACTCTTATATATGAAATGTACTTAACTTACACCAACTCTTGGAAGACTATTAAAGAGCCAATTCCAAATCTTAATAGGAGGTATTTTCCAATGATGGGCACTTTATGGGTTTATTATTGGCCTGCCATTGACATTTGAGGGCAATCTTATGACTCTTTCTTTCAATTCATCACTGAGTTTTCCAAGGTTACGTTGTCGATCCACCACATTTTGGTGCTACCATTGAGGACAATTGTGTGGTCGTGTTGGGAAGTACATGGACTTCCTTGTTCTAATACTTACCTGTGTAAACTGTGGACAATGCGCTCGTTATTTTGATATTTCGGTTGCAAGTAAATTTGATGTGAGTAATCATGGGATCCCTCTTTCATGGCAACAGTAATTCATCATTACACCGATTTGTGGTTATGATAGCTTATGGTTGGATGCGTTCCGAATGGATGGTGAATTAGTGCTAAATTTCAGCCACAGGCACGATGACGAGCTAGCAGAGCAGGAAGAGGTACAGGGAGTTCCCTCTATAATCCTAGGACAAACATTTTCAGAAAATTGGGAGCAATGTTTGGTGATTGTTACAGATATGTGGAGAGCTTCTTTCTATTGTTGGGTAAGTGAACTTATGGTTACACGGGGCAAAACTGACCCCAAATCCGGAACAATCTACACCCAACTCGACATTTTGAATAAGATCACTCAAAAGTGGACTCAAAACCCAAATCGAATCATTCCTGACCCGAAATTTCCGACAAGGTTACTTATTTTTTCCTAACAAGCATATTGAGCCGAAAATTGGTTAACCCAAAAATTGGTTGACCCAAAGTAAACCGAACTGAAATCCAGCCAATCCAAACTAAACCGATCCGAAAGATTACTTGACTCGAAATATGATCCGACCCAAACTTAAACTGACTCATATTTAAACCAAATGACCCATTTATCAGATCTACTTACGATGCTTTAAGAAGAGTTGAACAAGAAAATCTAAGGGAGTCTCATCTAGGGGCAGATGCGGATCTTTGTGGGGCGGAGAGGGGACTTCATTCCCCCAAGATTTTGGCCCAGTAAGTTCAGTATAGATATATTAGCTTTGCTTAATTTTCAGTTAATTGCAAAAGCAAAACCAAACGGTGTCAAATCATGATCGCCTTGTTGTAACTCTTTTCACTTGGAACCAATGCTGCCTAGTTCACTGTGAATGCTCTGAGAGCACTGGCAGCGTTCAGCACGCGGGTTGTGGGTGGGGCCCGCATGTGACACGCGTGTCCCGGCGTCTGTGGCAGCAGCAGGCACGGGGCACCGACACGCATGACAGACCGGTCTGCCGTGGTGCCCCGCGTGTTTCTTTTTTTTGGGGTTTTGCGTTTTAAAACGCAGTGTTTCGATTGTAGTTGTAACGTCGGGCGCTGCGCTTTGGTGGAAGGGGGGAAAAAAGGAAAACGATGAACAGGGCCATGCGGGTGGGGAACTGGGCCGAAGAAGACCGTTGGGCATGGGCAATTGAGCCCAACGGCTATTTTGGCTTTTTTTTTTTTGGCTCAATTTTTGTTCTATAAATTGGCTGAAATTGGTTTGTAAAATTTGTGAAAATTTTATCTAGTTTTCTCACATTCTCTCTCAAATCTGATATTATACTTGTTTTAGTAATATTGAGTTTTATTAAATTTGGAAGAAATTCAAGTTTGGGTAAGTAATAATATTTGTTATGTAATTCGTTCTAATTTTATATAAATAATTTTTGTTTCATATTGTAACTAATATATTTTGTTTTTTGGGTTTTTGTAGACATATTTTGGAGTTCTCCATTAAGTTCATCACTAAAGTGAAGTAAAGGCAATTGTAAGTAATTCAAAGTTTTTGTTAATGTTGTGTTGAAATTGTTAGGAATTTTGTTTGTTCTATTTAAAAATATGTTAGAATAAAAATTTGTATTAGTTGCAATTTAATTGCATGATTAGAAAATTTAATATTTTTTGTTAGAAATTAATTTTGTTGTTGTTGTTACAATATGAAATTTATATTAGTTGCAATTAAAAATTTACTAAATGCTTGATTTGAGAAAGTAATTTCGTTGTTGTTTACCCAATGTTAGAAGTTGAATGTGGAAAAGTAAGCATGTATGCAAATTACAATTCAAATGTTGACTTCCTAATATAGTTTGTTAGTTTTGAAAATGTGTATGAGATTATGTGGCCGATTAGGAATGTACTGAAGTTAGCATGTTTAGAAATTAGAATTGAAATGTTTACAAATTGGAATTTAAAATATTTTATGTTGTTTCGTAAAATATGTGAGAAATCAAGTGTGTGAATGTTATTTTTTTTAAATAAATTGGTAGGTGTTCACTATCAAATGGATCCCAATCACCCACAATCTTTCATGAGCTTACTAAGTGGGGATAATTGACAACGGGATGCCGCGACCAACATGAATATTGTCTCAAACCCTTCTAATTGGCAATATCATCCATAATACCCTCAACAATACCCACATATGCAATATCCTCAACTACCACCAAACTTTCCCCTCCAAGGACAGAATGCCTCCCCAATTCCAAATTTCAACTACGGTTCTATGCCTCCTCCTTATCAGCTACCTCCACAAAATAATATGACCTCATTAACACCCCGTCCTCCACCCAACCCCACCCACAGTGAGAGTGTCAGCGTGACTTTTAAGTGGACATTAGAAGAAGATCGCCATTTGGTGAGATCGTGGATCAATGTGAGCACCACCCCCCTTGTTAGGGCTGACCAAAAGAAGACGGGGTTCTGGACGAAGATCGCAAGCGCCTACAACCAGCACGCTCCCGATGGAGCTACGAAGCGAGGAGCGAAAGTTTACAACGCCCCTTGGAACCGAGTAGCTTCACTTGTGTCCAAGTGGACCGCTTGTGTGAGCCAGGCTTATCGGGCAACCCTAAGTGGGGCGAATGAGGACGATATTATGCAGAAAGCCCAAGATCTATATGTTGATATGGCGGGCAAACCGTTCGACTTGATGCATTGGTGGGTGCTACTAAAGGACCAACCGAAATGGGAGGTCAATTGCGATCAATTCGCAGATGTGGCGAGTAAACACTTAAGGATCAATGAGGTGAGCGGGTACTCTGAGAGTGAGACATCCGGCTCACCCAGCATCCCCGACACACCAACAACAAATGCAAGTGAAGATACGGCAACAGAGCAAATTGGTGGACTGATCCGCCCCATTGGAAGAAAAGTCGCCAAAAGAAAGGCGAAAGAGAAAGCGCATGACTCGGTGCTTGATGTTGTCACCAAGGAGCTATCCACCTTGGGGACAACAAATGTGAAGAACAGCACCATGTTCGAAAGATATATCATCGCCCAAGAGACGAAGGCGGTGGCCGCTAAGGTGAAGGCGGAGGCCGCTAAGAGAGCGGTTGAGCTAATAGACTCTCATCAGCACTTCCAATGGATGAAATATGAGGCCAAGATATTGAGAATAGACATTGCTAAGATGCGTCCGGAGGATCAAGCGTGATATGGTCCACTTCAAGAAGAAATTAGGAGTCGATACCGCCAAATATCATCTTCGTCCAATGCTAGCCCTTCTCTAGATTGAGACCCATGTCTTAGGAATAATATGTTGTGTACCTTGTGCTTGTGTTGTTCTTTCTTTTCCCAATAGTTTGTTGTAATTGAACTCATTTATGTTATGGAATGAAATGTGTAATTTTGTTTGAATGAGTTCCATTTTAATTTCATATCACAGTATTCAAAGTGTTTTATATGTTGCATTGTAGGTAAGATGTTATATTTCATTTTAACGAGTGCAATTTTAATATTTCACTTATAACTATGATGCTCTCTTAATTTGCCTTCTTAATCTCATAAAATTTTCCCTAACATTTGGAAACTTCTGTCACAGGTACAACAAAATGAGTGACCCATCTTCTTCTAGTGATGACTCATCCACAGAATTAATAGATCATCTCAGATTCGTACTAGAGTAATCCACTTCTAGTGATGACTCATCGATTCTTGAGACATACTCAACCATCAATCTCACGTGTCATTTTAGTTAGCTGTGAGACATGGATAAGGGGGACGACCTTCATCATCCCGACGACTAAGAAAGAAGAAAATATTCATTCCGAGGGATCGAGAAGATGCACACGATCGCCTCCACAGATATTACTTTGCAAATAATCCCATCTACAACGAAACCCACTTTCGTCGTAGATTTCGGATGTAGAAACACCTGTTCCTTCGCATTGTTGACGCTCTCAGTAGTCGATTTGAATACTTCCAGTTGAGGTACAATTGTGCTGGTAGGCGTGGTTTGTTGCCGCTCACCAAGTGCACTGCAGCGATGCGTATGCTCGCCTATGGGGTATCGGCAGATTGTGTGGATGAGTACTTGAAGATTGGAGGAAGCACGGCTATGGAGTGTATGAAAAACTTTGCCGCTGGTGTCATTCAAGTGTTTGGGGATGAGTATTTAAGAAAACCAACACAAGCTGATGTTGATCGACTGTTGCAAGTTGTCGAGGCACGTGATTTCCTCGGCATGTTAGGGAGTATAGATTGTATGCATTGGGAATGGAAGAATTATCCATTAGCTTAGAAAGGGATGTTCGCAAAAGGGATTTACAGAGTCCCCACCTTGATTCTTGAAGCCATTGCTTCATATGACTTTTGGATATGACACGCCTTCTTTGGGTGCTCGGGTAGCCTGAATGACTTAAATATTCTTCACCGATAAGATGTTTTCAAAGAGGTGTATGAGGGTTGGGCTCCAAAATGTGAGTACGTCGTGAACGGTCATGAGTACAATATGGGGTACTATTGTCCGACGGTATTTATCCAAGATGGGCAACATTCGTGAAAACTATCTCTCTTCCCCAAGGACCCAAGGTAAGATTGTTCGCCGAACGTCAAGAGTCTGTTAGGAAGAATGTGAAAAGAGCATTTGGGGTTCGACAAGCCCGGTTTGCTATCATTCGCGGTCCTACTCGGAGCACGGACAAAGGTGAGTTGGGTATGATAATGAAGGCATATGTTATACTCCATAACATGATCGTCAAGGACGAACGAGATTCGTATGATCTTGCTTTCGACTACGATGATGTCGACGACAACACTTCGCAACCAAATGTCCAACAGAGCCATCATCCGTGCTATGCTGCCTACCTTCGTAGAGTAGCAGAAATTCATGACCCAGCTTTACATGCACGTCTCCAATCAGACCTAATCGAGGAAATATGGAATCGACATAGGGCGCGACAAAGCTCACAACCATAGATGTTAAGGATTATTCGTCATTTACTTGTGTTGTATTTTTTTCCGTCATCTAAATTAGTATTTTAAATATCGAACACTCAGGTTGTAATTTTCTTCAATGTCAATCCTCATATTTGCATTTGTATTAATTGCATTCTACATTCTATTCCGCATGCTTTCAATCGTTCAACCGATAAAACTTAACTCATCAATTTTTAGATACTTCAAAATAAATTAAAACATTTTCTGGAAACATAAACTACATATTTTTCCATCCGGAAAATAAAATTTATTTTTAACTTATACAAAACCCAATATACAAAAACAAATCTCCCAACATAAAACAAATTAAATATGTTTAGTGGTGGGCTCCACCAATAAATATTAAATTATTTGTGCTGAAATGAGTTCCATTTGCTGGGAAAATGAAGAAATATAAGTTCCAGAACTGTGGAACTTATGCTGACATGGCATGCTGGAGTTCCACAAAATGGAACTCCATTGGGAATGCTCTTAGCCTACAGGTTAGCAGCTTACTCTAAATTAGTTACTATTTTTTATTAAGTAATTTAATCAGTATTGCGTTTTATTTAGGACTCAATCTCAAGCAATTTATTCCAAAACTTTATGGTTTTGTTGCATTTTATTATCTCTTGTTTTGCTGTTGGAGTTTCCTATATTGCTTTATTCTTTAGTGTGTTGTTTTATGCATCTTGTTCATATTACAAGTAGATTTTATTCACAGAATCATTTGAAGATTGAAAACTGTATTCATAAATAAGTTTAGTGTAATCAACTTTTGTATATAGTAATGAATATATTGCAAACGACCTAGTCAATTTTATTAAGGAACAATATTTTAAAAAGCTTTTGTTTCAAATTGGGATTGAGGGATTCAAAATGTTCAAAGCAACTATTTCCTTGATCAATTGTTAAAGAATGGTACAGTTATATGCTGTTTAGTTTGGATATTTTTATTTAGAAGAAATGTTATTTCTATTATTATTTTCTTTATGTTTATGGATATTGAAAAAAAAAAGTTATTTAGTACATTAAATATTTTGAGTTATTTCTATTATTATTATTTGCCCCTTGAAAAATATAACCAAGTTCGGCCACTATTCTTGCTTCATGGACCCAAACTTATCACATTTATCAAATATTTTGAGTCGTCAAATTAAAAATATCTACGTATGGATATGACTGAAAACATTTCTACGGCAGTTATAACGGTTGATTCATTCTGTCTATGAAAAGGTAACTAAGACCGTTATTAATGAGCGACTATAACTTTTATTTAATACTATCATTTTGAAACGTAACTAATACCGATGTTAATGGGTGACTAAACATTAATTAATCATTTCAACATGAAAGGTAACCGATAATATTTTCAATGAGTGGTTGTTCTAACATTATATAGATTGTTTACCAATATGCAAACCCCCGCCCCTCTTCTTTAATTTAACTCGAATAATTTGTAGCATGCAAATTCTTGTATCTACGGCGTCAAAAACTTGATGTGGATTTTATGTTCACTTTTAATACCCTTTTTACTTGTAAGTGCACAAGGTTAATTATAGACTAGCGAGTATTGGGGTGTCGATCCCACGAGGAACAATAGTGATTTTCAAATTTATACTTTTCCAAATATAAAGAATAATTCGAATGAGAAGTTTTAATTACCGATATGAATTAAGGGAACAAAAAGAGAGGCGAAAGTGTCAAGCAGAGAAAATTTAGATTAGAGAATGATCTAGAATTTTGAATTTCACCTTTGATATAAATATTAATGTACTAATTCAAATGGGAATTTGTTTTGTCTCTTGTTCAACCCAAGCTACAAGCATTAGCTGATAAATTAAAAAGATGATTTTAATTTTCAAATGAGATTATAGTGGTTTTTCATGAATCATTCTTTTTAGACACAACCCATCTAATTTCTAGAATAAATTATTCAATTTTAATAATTATAATTTTAAGTCCAATTACATAATCGTCATATTAGCCTACAAGATCTAATATTTTTTTGAGATAGCAAATTAAACTAGTATAATTAACATGATTAAACATTAGTATCAAAATAAATAAATAGATTAAGATCAAGTTTAAACTCAAAATTATGCAATTAAAAAGACAAAAATTACCCCAAAAGAAATTAGCAAAAATAATATTATTATCAAGGATCCATTCTAATCCTAGAAATGAGTAGTGTAGCCAGCCATAACTAGTGAAAACACTATTGAAATTAGTATATTTTACTTCCTATGTCCAAACTTTTATATTCGATTACAAAAATAATTAAGCACACACTCTCAAATTTGACTCGCAAATAAGATGAGGAGAGTAAAGAAAAATAGCCAACAAAGTTTTTTTTCCCCCCTAAACTACTCAACCCAAATGATTTTGTCTTACAAAATATTCTCTAGAAAAATAGAAGATGGAGGATGAGAGAATGGGAGTAAGAATGGATGAATGAATGTATGTCCTCCATTTACCTCAACCTTGACCCCTTTTATAGAAAATTTAGCCCTCTTGGTGCCCAACAATTAATGAAAATTAATTTTAATAAATTATTTTGGCTGTTATATTGTATAAAATGGGGCTAGTCTTTAGCTAAAAATTAATCAAAATTAATTTACTTTGACTAGGTCACTTGAACTTGCTAACCAGAAAAGAAGTTTGGCTGTTAAGGCTCGGACTGAGAGCCGCATGGCAAGACCAAGCCCAACGGAGAGGAAGAGAGGGAGTGAGCGAGATGGGAGATGACTGGGCTCCGTCTGGGGGACTGCTGAACAGCCCAAGCGGACTGTGAGGGGGAGGAAGAAAAAAGGAGGGCTGGTGTGTGTCGCTGGAGCAGACGGGCCTCGTAACAGGCCACCGGCCCACACGGATTATCTGAGCAGAGAGAGACAATGTGGCGCTCTGCTTGGGGCTGGCCGGATCGGATTGGGTGCTACTGGGCCGAGCCCAGGCCTGAGAGAGTAGGAAGAAAGGGGGTCTTGGCGAGCTGGTGCTCCGCCTTTTCTTTATTTATTTATTTTTTTTTGGCTGTTTTGTTGCACCTGACTCCTGAGCATTGGACTGCAGTTGTGATATCCTAATAAAATTATTCCAATCACTCAACTCCATTTCAAATTCACCAATTCTTTTTCACCTAAAAATCACATAAAATATACATTACTTATTCGTAAAAATATATTCAAAGACTTCAAAATAGGTAAAATGAAGAAGAAAATTATATATAAAATATGAATTATCAATGAACTAAATCAAAGAGTTTGAGAATAATTATGGTTTAATGAAGAATTTTGGTGAGTGAAACTTGCCAAAAGTTTTTTTAAAAAAAATTTGGAAATACAGTGAGAGTGAAACCACTCTCCTAAAAAGCCCCTTTCTTTAATTTTCAAAAATATTGTCATGTAGGTCGTCTCACAATAACTTAGTATGAAATGGTCTTATACAAAAATTTGTAATTAGTTGATGAGTTTTTTTTTTAATGGCTCCTTGGAGTAAGCATTTCATGGACTACTATATACGGAGTGGTAGTTTGTCCTCTTGATTTTCATTGTTGCACCTTTTGTTGTACTTTCTTGAACGGTGGGTTTAGGTACCTAAAAAGCTTGCTTTTAAATCTTCTAAATAATGTTGAGGCTTGTAAATGGTTCCATATTTGAGCCCAACCAAATCGAGCCTGCGCTTGCCGAGTTCAAAGCTCAGTTCGTGAGCTTGCATTCAGGCCTGGACTCGGCTGATGGCTGGCAGGCAAATTTGAGTCTTTGCCTGCACCCAAGGCTTGTTTAAACCACAAGCCCCAGCTTTGAGGCTCAAATATGAGCTTGCCTAAGACCTGGATGTATAATGAGATTCCTAAGTAAATGCGACATTATTGGTGAAAGTACTAATATTTGCAGTCAGCAGACTTCTCATTAATGTCCTATTATTCACAGAGGTGGCTCGTTATACTATCGACCAAATCAGGTCCGCTCAAGCTCACCACAAGCCAGGCTTCGCAAGACAAAAAGCAAGCCTGCTCGCAAGGACTCAGAGGCCAATCCAACCCAGCTGCAACCTTAATGGGAAAGGTAAAAAGATTTTGGATAAACGAGCTTAGTCATCCTTGAGGAAGTGGACGTCAGCAAGTATAGTAAAGTAGGTAAATTTTTTAGGAGCTATTATGTTATCAAATTAAAGCCTGTGTTCGAGCTTACTCATATTGATCTCTAGCCTAATTAATATATCCCCCAAAAAATAAAATTATAGAGAGGAATGGAAATGAGCCGAGTTTGGGTCATCAAATTCACTTGAATTCGCACCTATTTATTTTTTGGACCTGGACCTAGACCTAGACCAGATTCAAACTCATTGGGTCTATACAAATGGGATCCAAACTCAGACCCCTGGAGTCTAGCGAGTCCAAGGATCCAGACCAGTTTCACGGTAGGAGAGTCACCAAACTTGAGTTTCCACTTAATTTGACAAGTGGATTTAGAAAATATTTTGATTTAGTTCATAGTAGTGATATGCAAAAATAGGAAGTGAATTAGAAAACTCGTAACCAATGTAAGAAAGTCCCATTCTTATAAACTTGCCTGCAAAAGTTCATCAGGTATCACATTGTGTATTTTTCTTTAGCAGAAAGTCAAAAACACAAAAATGTCATACCTATTGCCTTGCAACAGCATCCAGCTCCCCGCCCGTAAAGAAGTAACAAAACAACTATACTAAATCATCTCATAAACTATGTCAGCAAGCTTTCCAAAGAAATTGATTCCTATTTCCACAACAAAGTATATAACTACTAGCTTTAATATTGACAAATTAAACATAATATTCATTGTTATTTAAAAAAAAAAAATGGGTCTTAAGTAGGCTCAAAGTTGAATCTGGGTTTCAATTTTTTAGAACCAGACTGTAACCTGTATCTAACTGGAACCATTTGGACCTAAACCTCATAAGACCCACAAGGTCTATTTAATTGGACCTAAATTTTTAATTTGTGGAAAATCTAACGAATCTAAATTGGATTCAAAATCCTTTACCATTTCTAGTTATGAGAAACCATAGCTAGGACGGGTCAAAAGAAAAAAATCAAAATTAATGGAACCTCAGTAGTTAGTAATTAACAGCTAACTCAATGTATAGTGGAAGGTCACTAACTCTTCCAATTTGATCTATTAATCCAAGTACATGATAAGTCCCATTAATTCACAGACCCCCGCCCCCCCCCCCAAAAAAAGCCCCAAAAAAATTCTTAGTTGCGATTTTAATTTCAACCACATCAGCCCATTGGAGATGGCAACTGACACGGTCCGCCTCTTCTGGGAAATTCTCTTGGCCATCATTCTTCCTCCTCTCGGCGTCTGCCTTACACATGATTGCTGCAGTATAATTTCTCTCCCCTCCCCCCCCTCTCCCAAAAAAAGAGGGAAAAAAGCCCATGTTTTCGGATTTGGATTCGTGTTGGGTTCTTTCCATGTTGGGTTATAACTAAAATAAATTTTGAATTACTTCATGTTCATAATATTTCAGGTTCCTAATTTTGCATGGAGTGGTATGGAAAACATAAGAAACATTACCGAGCAAAGCATGGCTTCGTCCAAATTCGGTTAATACCAATTAAAGTCCAATGAATTGAAAGGAGTAAGTTAGGTTTGCTAGATCTAATAATTAGTTGTAAACTATATGCTCAAAGACGTATGTAGTATTTGTTGATAGAGAAAATCCCCGAATGGAGAAAAGATATAAGGGGAGAGCTTTATCTTTTATTGGGCCAATAGTAATTTGCCTCTAGTGAAATGAAGGATCCAAGAGACCAAAAAAATGTAGTCTTTGTTAATGAAGTTGATGCTAGATCTGAACCTAAATTTTGCCATTCTCGATTCTCTAAACTTGTTGGACTTGAATAACATGCACCATATCAAATCCTAAATGTAACAAGTTTCCTCTTTTTATGGACCTAACCCAATTTTAACCAAAGTTTACATTGCTCGACTTCTCTGCCACATAAACTTAGTACTAGACATAAGTGTTTGCTCTTGTTTATCCGCCTTAGTTTTTATTTTATTTTTTTATTCAGTTTAAATGCCTTAGTTGTCCAAACAAGATAAACTAGATATTTTATTTAAAAAAATCGTCTCAGTTTTGTATCATACTATATGTTTCACTTATTTGGTTCAAAATTAGATGCTAATTCGAATCGTCTTCCTCTCTGATTTTCTACATGAACATATTTGTAGGCATTCAACATGAAGTCAAGCTTTCACTTGACTTTGTTGCTTGAAATAGTAGTATTAGACTTTGTATTCTTGAAGAATTTCCCTCAGCAGCTTACATTCCTATGTCAACTAGGTGATCAAAGGGGGGAAAAAAAGGTGTCAACTACGTGAGCATTGAATTACTCCCATTGTAGAGTGACATAGTGTATGTCCATAGGACTATACGAGGTTGCTACACTATGCAACATACATGCTTTGCACGCATATATTCGCGCGGATGAAAGGGGTCGAGCTGAAGGGCCGATCCATGTTGGGCTACGGGGCCTCACTTGACACCCTAAGTTACAGGGGCAAAAATTTTATTTATTGGAATATATATATATATATATATATATATATATATATAT
>JAKOGI010002879.1:0-12500 GCA_029747015.1 Carnegiea gigantea
ATATATATATATCTATCTATATATATATATATATATATATATATATATATATATATATATATATATATATATATATATATATATATATATATAGATACAGATATATATATATATATATATATATATATATATATATATATATATATATATATATATATATATATATATATATATATATATATATGATATATATATATATATATACCTATATATATACACACACACACATACACATGCACATATCATATAGCTCACTAAAATATGCGGCTATGTACCCAATTTCGCTCATTAAATATAATGTATAGCTCACTAAAATGTTTTAGGGAGTTGAGACAAAGTTTTCGTGAGCTAATACATGCTTTAAGTGAGCAGACAGATCAAAACTAATGCATCTTATTTACCCAAGTTTCACTTAATAAACATTACTATATAACTTATTAAAATGTACTATTGTACTAAAAAAGATGTTATTATGCATCTAAGACTCGCTAAACTATATTCTTGTTATCTATGTCTTTGTGGTGGTTATGATATTTATTTTTTGAGTTGTTATATCATACAACCAGTTGTACAAAAATAATTGTACAATCGAATTTTAGCTCACTAAAAATGATGCATAGCTCACTACAATATTTTAGTGAGCTAAGACACAGTTTTAGCAAGCTAGTATATACTTTCGTAAACAGAAAGATCAAAACCAATGCATCTTATGTACCTCACGTTTCATTTAGTAAAAATACTATGTAACTTATTAAAATGTGCTGTTGTACTTAAAACAAAATGTTATTGTGCATGTGAAAGTCACTAAGCTATATTCTAGTTGCGTATATTTTTTCAGTGAGCCATAACATATATTTAGTAAGTTATGACATATATTTAGTGAGTTGGACTATAGTTAAGGGGTTCACTAAATTTGTATTATACTCACAAAATATAATATAAACGCCCTTATATCATAGTAGCGAATGAGTAAGCTGTAACTTAACCTAAAAACTTGACAATATTATTTGCTGACTATCTGTACTATTCTTTTTAATGAGCTATGCTATTTATTTAGTAAGTTATGATAGATATTTAGTGAGCTATAAAATGTATTTTGTGACCAACATGATTTAGCATGGAATATAGTTATTCATGATAAAAAAATGAGCGAACAAACAATATAGTACACAATTTAGTTAGCACATATACTTTTTTGTTCATATTCTAAGGTATGATATATTCGCCTTCTAGTGAGTTATGACTTACATTTAGTGAGCTATGACATATTTTTAGTGAGTTGGATTATATTTGTATTATACTGATTAATTATGCATAATACGAATGTGCTTATAACATAATAAAAGATAATATAAATATTTCTCACTAACATTATATTGCTCATTGAATATATTATATAGCTCACTAGCATACATAGTATTGCTCACTAATGTTGTATCCATACATATAAAAATTTATAGTGAATTTTTTTCTTATTTTTGTTTATTTTTATAATAAATCTGTATATTTCTATTGAGTAAAAATATGCATAATAAATATATAAGTTTTTAATTAATATTTATCTTTAAAATTAGAATTGTTATACAAAAATAGTGAACGTAGATCCATAATATAAATATAAGTGTATGCCTTAATATTTCAATGGAAGAATTTAAAAAAATGTATGTGCATATTTTTTGGGGGGAGGGGGGAGCATGTACGGTGTGCCATTCACAAATGAGTGACATAAATAATGAGTATTTGCTCATTGGTCTTCTCCACATTTGCTTATACAAAAGAAAAAGAGAAAGAAGAAAGAAGATAAAATAGGTTATAAAATTAAGGGACAATGAACAATGAAATAGAAAATAAGACAAAAAGGAGGAAAGATTTTTTTTTTAACAAATATAAATTCTTTTAATGTGTAAAAAAATAGAGAATGAAAAGAACGAACATATTATATAAACTTTTGAGTAAATAATGTGTAAAAAAAAGGTGGACAAAATGAACAAAAAAAAATCATGCAAATAAAAACAAAGGGGAAATATGGTCATAGTTGTGGGGCCGGATGGACAAATAAGATATCCACTCAGTTGCATACAATAAATTACAGGAAGAATTAATCAAAATTGGAATGAAAGACATGCCCCAGTGCCTGATCTAATGCTTGATAAGCAAATTTGATTTGTAAATGAAGATGACAAATCAGATTTGACAAATCACTGATGAGACTCTCTTTATTTCTCATAATCACATTTGAATCTCCTTTTTCTGAAATTAAAATTTTAATGTTAACTAATTTTAGTTATCCTTTTTGTTTCTCACGATTGTTGTTTAGACTCTCTTTCTTGGCTCTATTCTACATTTCCATTTTGCTTTGTTCCCTAATATGTTTCTCAATTTACAACTTATCATCCCTGGAATCATTTTTTTTTTTTAAGATCATCCTTGAAATCATTTTTAAGATCTCTTGTTGATAAATATTATTAAGAAATAAGAGCAAACCATGAAACTATGAAGGTAATGAAATCTGTTTCAGTATTTTACCCTCTCCCCCTTTTTTGAGATTGTAAGCATGCAATTACAAACCTTAGGCACCTTGTTTTGTTGTTAGTTTTTTTTTTTTTTGCATCAATATTTAGCACTAATTTTTAATTAAAATGTTTATAGGGAGCTTTGCCCCTTGTACACTAATTATAGTTAAAGTAGATGATGATTCTCCTTCAAGTAAGAAAAGACGTTACACCTCTAGCGTGTGGAAGCATTGCAACATAAAAGAGGGTAAGCACTTCCCTGCTGGTAAGGATCGTGCTTATTACAAATATTGTAATGGAGGAACTGTCGATGCAAATTCTAGCAATGGTACATCCAACTTTAGACGTCATGTTGAAGGTTGTAGTGCTTGTTCGAGGACTGATATTGGTCAAATGATGATGGTTAAGGATGGAAAATTGTCTAGAAAAATTAATCGAACTAAGCATTAAGAATTGGTTGCACAAGCCATAATTAGACATGGGTACCCCTATACATTTGTAAAGCATGAGGGAAATCAAACCATTCATGTTTATTTGAATGAGGATTGTGTTCCAATATCTAGGAATACAGTTAAAAGTCATCATTTGAAGATTCACAAATGTGAAAAGCAAAGGCTTATGGCATCATTGAGTCTACTTACAAGTGGGATTTGTGGACTTCTTATGTGGGCCATAGTTTCCTCTATTTGACTACTCATTATATGCCAATTGGAGTGTGCATGCTAAGATTCTAAATTTTTTTCATATGCCCCCTCCTTATAATGCTAATGTCTTGCATGACAAAATCCATGATCTTTTAAAGAAGTGGAAAATTCATAACAAAATTTACACAACCACAATGGATAATGCTAGAGCAAATGATAATATGCAAGACATGTTGCGTGATACTCTTAATGTGCATGCTTATTTTCCTTGTGTTGGTGAGCTTTTACATGTTAGATGTGGCCTGCATCTGTTAAATTTGATTTTAAAGAGGGTTTGAAATTGATTAAGGTGGGAATAAATAACGTGAAGGATTTAGTAAAATATGTGATTGGTTCTAAAGGTAGAAATTTAAAATTTAAGGAAATTGCTAATGAATATCATATTTGCATAGGATTTCATGAGTGTTTGGGGCCATTTTAGGGGATTAATATACTTAATTGTATGATTTATACCCTAATTTCTACTATTATGCTTAGTTTTGCTTGTTTAAGAAGTGTTTGCAAATTTTGATCTTGTGAACCCAGATCATGATGGTATAATGAATATTTTGAGGCCTTAGAGATCAAAAAGGATAGCAAAAGAGGCCTTAAAACACCTAGCCGGACAAACCGTGGCCAGTACCACGGTCCAGGAGGATCCAGGAAGAAGCAATAGGGAAAAAAGAGAGCATAATCCAGACAATTGTCACCACGGCTAGACCATGGTGGGTACCACAGTCCATGGGTGGGCCCACGGACAGGACGTGGTGAGCTTTGTTCCTCCTGAGGCTACTGGATTTCTTCCCGACTTTTCGAGTTCCACATGTTTTATACGTTTGCAGACTTGATTTTAGCGACAAAAGCTCATTTTCACTGCTTCCTTTGCATCCCTATTCCATTCCACTCTTCAACATTCATGTTGGGAAAAATTGAGAGTTTAAAACAAAGTACCGCAAGCATACAACTCTCGCTGTAGTACTCGAGGATCGTCTCCTCAGGGACGATGGAAAAGATTTAGGTCACTTAAAAAGGGTGTACTAACTAATTAACTTTGTTAAACCAATGGAAATCATTCAAGAGAACTAAATTCCTAGGTCAACTAAGTATTTAACCCTTAGCATTCAACTAAACGAAGCCAAGCCAAATCTTTCGAATCATCGAAGCCATCTAAACTTGAGAAATCAACAAGATTATTCAAACTTAAATCAAACAAAACTAAATCTCCTAAACTACTAAATCAACTAATTCAACCACACTACTAACTCGACTTATTTAGCTAACTTAAAATCAGATTAGTAATCGTGCAGCCAAAGTAACCATTATAATCTATCCTAAATAGGTCACTCTTTTTAATCTAACCTAGGGTAAAACAGGACAAATGCATTAGCCAGTACCTCAGCAGAACAAGTTCCCATTCCAGAATCAAACAGATCAAATAAACATCTTGAACCAACATAATGAAGCAGCAGAATTAAGCAAGCTTGAAACGACATCCATCAACAACCAAGAACTATCCTAGCTACTGGCACATTCGAACTAAACCAGAAAAGAAAACAGCAGAATGTTCAACGCATAACCGAGATTAATTGAGCCTGAAGCAGAACATAAACAAAACAGCAAAGGAGGGG
Organism: Carnegiea gigantea; assembly: GCA_029747015.1. NCBI lineage: Eukaryota > Viridiplantae > Streptophyta > Magnoliopsida > Caryophyllales > Cactaceae > Carnegiea > Carnegiea gigantea. The sequence goes on from JAKOGI010002879.1 coordinate 4,825, forward strand.
AAATCAAGCCAAAAACAGACCTGAAAATCGAGTAACAAGACGCAGACTAGAGCAGCCACTCAGGACAGAGAAGATGAACCGAATTCCATGGTGAAGAGCAACATTCGAATTTGGGGAAGGGGAAATGAAACTTCAAAACCACAACTGGTTCAGGCCTCCTAGCTTTGCAGCTCAGCCGAACATCAATGGCTGCTTTGCCATTGTCAAATGCAAAAGAAAATCGAAACAGGGGAGGGGGAAACTTCAACCAAAGCCAGCATCATTTAAGATCGAATCCTCAACTAAATGTAAAGATCAACTTTAATCCAACAAATCCAGCGTTCAATTACACCTAATTCGAAAATCTGCAACTATCTAACATTAAACCCTAGCCCTAGAAATTGAAAAATTCGCATCTGAATTAAAAGGGATTCGAAAGAAAATGAACCGAAATTAAACCTAACCTAACCCTATAATTACCTAGATTAGCTTCAATGGCGTCTGCGAGCTCCTTTTATACTCGAACGTCATGAATTCCGACCCTTCGATTTCGTGCGAGGTGGACGGTAGATGAAGGGGACAGCGATGGGAGATGCCATGGCAATGGCAGCGTGAAACGCAGTGGAGGAGGACAACGATGGTGATAAGGTGGAAGAGAGAGAGATGCGAGGTAGAGAGAGAAAGGAGATGGGGATGGTGTCGCCATGGGTTTCGAGTTCGGGGGTCTGGGTTTGGGGATGGAACACGCGAAGAAGAAGGGGAGGGGGTTAAAAGACCTGAATCGGTTTATTAGAGGTGAATCGGGTTTTTTTTCTTTTCTTTGCAAAGCTGGTCCGGTTCTAAACCGGTTCAGCCCGATTTTAGGCCGGTTTGTAGTGATTTTTCAATTCCCGACATTATTCACCATTTTTCTCGCATTTATGGCCATTTTTCTGAAATTATTCAAAACCTGCAAAATAAAATAAAATCAGATAAAAACCTTAAAAATACGATTATGACGAACATAAAATTAGTGTAAAAGTATCTTAAAAATAACTCATTTTTGGTGCGAACAAATACCCCCACACTAAGATTTTGCTCATCCTCGAGTAAAATAAACTAAACTAACCAAAAGAAAATGAAAAATAAAAGAAGAAAATCCTAACTCACTGTCGTAGGAATCACGGTTGCTTTAGCATGTGTAACAAGCCCTTTAAACCCCTGGTCTCCCAAGTGGACGAGTGAGGTCTCGTGAGGGTTTTCAGGTGAAATACCTACAAAAATTATTCCAAAAATAAAGAAGAATCTTTTTGGTTTTTCTCAAAACTGAAATGTACAAAATTTGAGAATGACATGCACACATTCTAATCAGCTAAATCACCATGTACTCAATTATTGACCTGCATATACATAAAATGTACTTCAAAGCCCTCTACCTCCTAAATGATATCAGAGCGCTAATTTTTCACCCCACTGAACATCAAGATGTTGAGTCCATCCCGGTGCTCATGTGCAAGTGTATCATCATCCCAGGGCTTAGATTTACCAGAAATAGACTCAATCCCGCTTGGCTGACATAACTATATTATTATCATACTGGTTTTGGAAGCAAGTTTTCCCAGTAGCAATATTGCCTTAAAGGGTAACACCCAGTAGCACGTGCCTCAAAGGGTAACGCCCAGTAGCGCATGCCTCAAAGGGATACTTGTCATTCCATATATTGTTTCTTCTCTTTTTTCTTTCTTTCATACTTATTCATAATACACTTCTTTTCAAAGTATTTTTCAAAGTAATCGTGTCACAAGCTAGTGAGAGAATCATTCTTGGAAACCTAAGACCTTAAGATAACGATGAAGGGATAAATAAGGACTGGATCACACAATCTATAATGAACAACTGAAGTTAGAATCAGGGCTTAGAATATCACATTTGAGGTTGGAGACTTATAATGCACATCCTACTTATGTACAAGCTAATAACCAAAGCATAGGAGATTTAAGCTAATCAGAAATAGTATAAACATTCCCAAAAACAAAATCAAAAATCTTCAAAAATTTTCAAAAAATTTTTCAAAAGTAGGCACCTCACCCCCACAACAAAACTTCACAATGTCCTCATTGTGGGAACTAAGGCGCTAGAAAGCAAGCACATAAGCTATACAACTGTAAAACCACACTAAACTATAAATATATACAAACTAGGACACCATAAAAATCAAAACAAAACCAAAAACAAAACAAAACCACACACACACATATTTACAAAAGCCAAGAAAAACGAAATCACAAAAGAAAGCCAAAATCGAAACTAAAACCAAAGCAAACACACATATTCACAAACACCAAACCAAAATCAAGGACCTACTTAATCCCAAACTAACATAAAAGAAACCTAAAATGAGACAAAAGGCAAAAGAAAAGAAAAACAAAAATACAAGACCAAAACAAAGTCACTGAAACACCAAAAAGAGAACAAAAGGAAACTATTCAAACAAAAACCAAAACTTGCTAAACTAGACGAAACACAAAACCAAGGAAACAAAACACAGAATCAAGGAAACCAAATAGCTGAACTAAAACATACACAAAAACAATCCTAAATATTTACAACTACTCACAATCCTAGATATCAACACCTAACAAATATGCACATAATCATAACACAACCAAGGGTGATCATAGCACACACGGCTCAACATTTCCCAATTGTTCCTCAACATTGATCACCCGTATATTCACAGTCCTAATTATCTACAACTAAGTTCAAAAAAAGAAATAAAAGAGATGGAAAAGAGAAGAAGGTTGGAACGATCATACCAGGTTGGATACAGGTTGTACCCAAACTATGAGGCTTATGGAGCATCAGCCACTCCATCACAACTCACAAGCAGCTACTCAGATCAAAACCAACCAACGCTCTTAGTAGCTTATCAAACGATCGCGCACAATCCTCACAAAAATAAACATAGTTAGAAACATGAAGAAGGGCCCAAATAAGATGCATAAATTCAATGCAACTCAATGCTCTCTTGAGCTTATCAAAGCTCGCAGCCCAATCAGAAGAGAGATGTGTATATGTAAAATCAGATGCACCAATCAATGGTTTAATGAAGATATGATTATATGAATGCATAAACCATCTAAGGTGATCTGATTCATCTAAATGAAATCTCACATCACCTCGAAAAGGGGAAGGGAGAGAACTAAAACAAGGCCAATCAAAGGAAATATGAAAATCAGAGCTCAAATATCGGCCTAAAGTCAAGTCTTGCATTTCAAAGTGATCCTTGAGTCTATCTATTCCATTATCATCAAGAGTCTGATCTAAATAAGGAATATCAAGCACAAAATTCTCAGGCTCTACAAAAGTAGACTCAGGAGGGTCTAAAGAAGAAAGAAGAGGGGGAAGCGGAGAACTGCAATATTCAAGAAGTAGGTCAGCTTGGACAGGATCAACAGAAAAATGATTCATATTCAGCATGAAGATCCCCATTCAAACTCATATCGACATCAAACCCACAAAAAGATTCATATTCTATATGCAGAATGTCATCATCTAATTTAAACTGAAGGTCAGGAATGATGGAATCAAAAGAGAATGTTTCATATTCAACATAAAAACCCAAATCAAGACCTTCAGTAGCATCAAACCTGCATGAAAAAGATTCATATTCCGCATAAAGAATATCATCATCAAAGTCCAAAATAGTGGGCTCAACTTCTTCTTCGCACGACTCCTGGTAAATATCATCTAACTTATCATGATGCTCGATGGTAGACGGGATGCTCATATCTAACTCATCAGGTCTCTCAGTTTCTTGACCCTCAAACTCAAAAGAGTCATCAAAAGTGGTGGGTGGGTCGGCATAAACTAGGACATCATCAGTGACATCATATTGGGAGTTAGTGTGTGGTGCAAGGTCAGGCGATAGAGACACAGAGAGGTTGCTCTCTTTTTCAAGGCTAGGCAAAGACAGATCATCATGCAAATGAGGCCTAGATCGATAAGAAGGCTCAAAATCATCAAAAAGACTAAAAAATCATCAAAAAGACTAACTTCAGATTTAGGAAATCCTAAACTAGAGTCAGACTCATTACATTGCTCCCTACTCGGACTGAAGCAGTGAGAATATTCAGTAATTCTCACTTTCATAATCTCTAAAATCTTATCAGTCAATTCATTAATTCTCTTTTCCATACTTGCACACATAGCATCACGATACGGACAACAACAAACATCATGACAAGAAGATTCACAATAACCGTACCAAACAGGAGGCACAGAAATAGGAGAGGGTTTATAGAAGTCTATCGAGTGATCTCGGGGGTAAGGATTGGCAAGAAAAATAGACTCATCATGAGTTGGGTATTGTAAATTCGGTCTAACTTGTTCAAATGCATAACTATCCCAAGCTAAATTCTTAAAGAAGTCCCAAACCTCATCTTGAGTTCTAGATAATAATCCTAGCAAACCCCCGGGGCACATAGACTCAACAACACCCTTAAATTCAGCATTGAGACCCAAAACTATGACCTCACAAATTTTCCATTTTTCAAAAGTTTGATTCAATTGAGCACGGTAAACATTAAGCCTAGACAAATAACGCCAAAAAGATTCATGCTCAAATTGTGGGAAATTGAAAACTGGCATTTTTTGAAGCCCTCTTTTTTGACTTTTTAAGAATTTTTCAAATGTTTTTTGGATTTTTGAGTTTTTCCAATTTTTTGGATTTTTGAATTTTTTTGAAGAAACGATTAAACTAAGTGACGATTGATACTAAAATAAAGAAATCAACTAAAACAGTTCACAACAGCTAAGTAACTACTAATGAAATCAACAAAAACAAAGTACGAAAAAGAGTAATATATGAAAACAAAAAGATGACCTAATCTCTTGCGGTCGTCCCCGACAACGACGCCAAAAACTTATTGGGAAAAATTGAGAGTTTAAAACAAAGTGCCGCAAGCGTACAGCTCTTGCTGTAGTACTCGAGGGTCGTCTCCTCAGGGACGATGGAAAAGATTTAGGTCACTTAAAAAGGGTGTACTGACTAATTAACTTTGTTAAACCAATGAAAATCATTCAAGAGAACTAAATTCCTAGGTCAACTAAGTATTTAACCCTAAGCATTCAACTAAATGTAGCCAAGCCAAATCTGTCGAATCATCGAAGCCATCTAAACTTGAGAAATCAACAAGATTATTCGAACTTAAATCAAACAAAACTAAATCTCCTAAACTACTAAATCAACTAATTTAACCACACTACTAACTCGACTTATTTAGCTAACTTAAAATCAGATTAGTAATCGTATAGCCAAACTAACCATTATAATCTATCCTAAATAGGTCACTCTTTATTAATCTAACCTAGGGTAAAATAGGACAAATGCACTAGCCAGTACCTCAGCAGAACAAGTTCCCATTCCAGAATCAAACAGATCAAATAAACATCTTGAACCAACATAATGAAGCAGCAGAATTAAGCAAGCTTGAAACGACATCCATCAACAACCAAAAACTATCCTAGCTACTGGCACATTCGAACTAAACCAGAAAAGAAAACAGCAGAATGCTCAACGCGTAACCGAGATTAATTGAGCCTGAAGCAGAACATAAACAAAATAGCAAGGGAGGGGAAATCAAGCCAAAAACAGACCTAAAAATCGAGCAACAAGACGCAGACCAGAGCAGCCACTCAAGACAGAGAAGATGAACCGAATTCCATGGTGAAGAGCAACATTCGAATTTGGGGAAGGGGAAATGAAACTTCAAAACCACAACCAGTTCAGGCCTCCTAGCTTTGCAGCCCAGCCGAACATCAATGGCTGCTTCGCCATTGTCAAATGCAAAAGAAAATCGAAACAGGGGAGGGGGAAACTTCAACCGAAACCAACGTCGTTTAAGACCGAATCCTCAACTAAATGTAAAGATCAACTTTAATCCAACAAATCCAACGTTTAATTACACCTAAATCGAAAATCTGCAACTATCTAACATTAAACCCTAGCCCTAGAAATTGAAAAATTCGCATCTGAATGAAAAGGGATTCGAAAGAAAATGAACCGAAATTAAACCTAACCTAACCCTAAAATTACTAAGATTAGCTTCAATGGCATCTGCGAGCTCCTTCTATACTCGAACCTCATGAATTCTGACCCTTCGATTTCGTGCGAGGTGGACAGTAGATGAAGGGGACAGCAATGGGAGATGTCGTGGCAATGGCAACGTGAAACGTGGTGGAGGAGGACAACGATGGTGATGAGGTGGAAGAGAGAAAGATGCGGGGTAGAGAGAGAAAGGAGATGGGGATGGTGTCACCATGGGTTTCGAGTTCGGGGGTGTGGGTTTGGGGATGGAACATGCGAAGAAGAAGGGGAGGGGGTTAAAAGACTTGAACCGGTTTATTAGAGGTGAACCGGGTTTTTTTTCTTTTCTTTGCAAAGTCGGTCCGGTTCTAAACCAGTTTGGCCCAGTTTTAGGCTGGTTCGTAGTGATTTTTCAATTCCCGACATTATTCACCATTTTTCTCACATTTTTGGCCATTTTTCTGAAATTATTCAAAACCTGCAAAATAAAATAAAATCAGATAAAAACCTTAAAAATACGATTATGACGAACATAAAATTAGTGTAAAAGTATCTTAAAAATAACTCATTTTTGGTGCAAACAATTCATCATCTAGATTAGGATTTAGATTTAGATTAGAGTAAGAGAGAGTAAATTAAAGTGAAGATTTGCAAGGATTCCAACCCAAGTTTGCAATGACGGTTCAAGCGCGATCTTGGCAGAGCAATTCTCTTCCCTTCTCTTCTCTTTTCTCATTTAGGATTTATGTTTTGTAACTTAGATTACCATTTGTTGTTTTGATCTTAAATTTATGCAAGTACCAGTTAATTTCTCAATCTTATGTTGATATCTTTTGGAACTTTGCAATTTGTTAGATTTTTTTATCAAATCTTATCTTGTGAGAAATTTGATCACTTTCTTGTAAGTTTTGGGTATTGAGCGCAAAACTGAAAGGTGAAATTCGATACTGGAATCCTTGGATTTGACTTGATTATTTGGAATCTTGAGAAAGTCACACCAATTAAGAAACCACAAATTTGATCATCGCATGCTTATGAACCTAAACATATCAAAAGCATTTAAGAAATAGGTAATTGGTTAGATTAAAGTATTTCACTTCATCACAAAAGAGGGTTGTGATACTTCGATTGTCGGTTTTAAAATAACAACATGAGGAAGAAGTGCTTGATTGATACATGAATTGAGGGATTGCTTGTTTCGTATAATTTCGTGATTATTTGTCCATTAGATTAGATAGTACATTAGTTTTATTTCTGTCTCAAATTTTAATTTGCTCAGCCTATCTTGAGGGAACATAGCCCTGTAGCTTGACCTAGCCTCTGTATGTTTAACCTTAATTTGCTACAACGCCACCGTGCGCTTGCAGCCCCATCAATTGTTTTGGGTCTTGGCATTGATTGTGCTAGGAATTTATGGTTGGATTCTTCAACTACGTGGAACTCCACCAATAAGATGCTAGAGAAAGCACGGTCGTATCGAGCTACCCTTGTAAGTATGAGGTGGATGGAAAGGTCTACTTCCAGCTTTTCTAATCTTCCCATAGATGAATAGTGGTCTAGAATTGAGAAAGTTTGTGATCTTCTTCTATCGTTTGATGAGATAACCACTATTATATCTGGTACAAAGTAT